>BGZK01001334.1:0-169074 GCA_005406025.1 Eumeta japonica
GAAATAGTGGGGAGTTCTTTAGGATCCCTATGGAGAATCCGCATGATGACAAATTTTGAGAAACTGTTCTATAATATTTGGAAATATATATAAATTATAATAAACATAATATTTCTGCGGAAAATTTAGGTTTAGTACTTAAAAATTAATTTTTAGTTCATAAATTTAAAATTTGCACCAAAACACGTCAAAGTGTCATGGCGTCGCTTGCTTACGTCACTTTAGAGTACAAGGATCATTCGGCATATGTAAACATTATCTAATTCATATTTAATTTGGACATTTTACTAGTTTTTACATTAAAAACATGACTTCGAAAGCATATAGGTGGTGTTCCGTCCCTCTGTGTACTAACACGTCCATAAAAACTCCTGAGAAGTTATTTATTTTCGTTCCTTTCGATACGAAATTAAGAAAGAAGTGGCTTGAACTTGCAAGACGTGATTTGAAAGGAATATTACCCACTACTCAGCTTTATTTTTGTGAAGATCACTTTGACGTAAGTATTTACTTTTTTACTTTGTACAATTTTGTTGCTAAATTAATTATAAGCTAATTTTAAGAGAAGAAGTAAACATTGATATACAAACTTTTTGGAGGTTAGGAATCTCTTACTCACTCTTACTTATTGTAATCAAATCCTCAATGAATGAGCTATTAAAAAGGTATTTTATTTCATTTTCAGTTACCAAATGATATGGCAAACTATATGGAGTATCATGTGATGGGGTCAGTGTCGCAGATTCGCATGAAACCTGGGTGCGTTCCCTCAAAATTTGAATGCCAACCCGATAGAAGAAAACGAACTTCCGACTCAAACGAAAGGAAATATATTGCGAAAAAGCAAAGAAGAGAGGTCATTGAAGAAGTTGAGCAAAAATTACAAAATAAAACAACTACAACTGTTGCAACAAAACAGCTAGAACTTGAAGACCCATCCCCCGGAACATCAGCCATGCAGGAAAGTACTACAAAAGATGCACCTAAGATGGTAAATAAATCCATTCAAGTGTATATAACAAATAAGTTCAGAAGTAAAGCTGTTCAAACAGAAATAAATTCAGTAGATCAGATGACTTCACCATTGAAACCCTTTTTCTGCTTTTACTTTAAAATCAAAAGTACCAAGCCATCCATATCCACCATACAAAATGTACCAAGAAATTAATAGGATTTCAGGATGATTCTGACAGTGATATTTCATACACCATCTGTGGCACATAGTGAATCACCATCAGTGACATCTTTAAAAATTAAATCTTCTTGGACTGCAGTGAATTAATTGAAGACGATAAGAAACAAGAGGCATCAAGAATCTTGGCATATACATTGCAGAAAATAAAAAAGAACCCACGGTCTTACATTGGAGTTCCTAACAGTTGTTACTATCTTATAGATTTAATTGAAAAAAAGTTGAATATTCCCACACACCATATAATAATGTGCTTAAAAAAAATTAAATTAAATAGTAGTTTCAGAGAGCTTTCTGATGATTTTTGTATTTCTCCGACATATGCCAGCAAGATATTTCTGAAAAATATACCGCTAATAGCTAGTTTGATGCGACCTTTTCTTGTTGTCTTAGATAAAGATTCCATAAGAAAAAATTTGCCTATGGCCTTTAGGCATAAATATTACAATGTAAGTTGTATTATAGACTGCTTAGAAATTGAGATACAAAAGCCTTCAAAAGCATTGAACCAGGCTCTCTCCTGGTCAGAATACAAAAAAGCTAATACGATAAAGTATCTTGTGTCTTGTACTCCTAATGGACTAGTCAATTATATTTCTCCAGGATATGGAGGAAGAATTACTGACACATGTTTGGTCGAATCTTGTGATTTTATAAAGTGTTTGCAACCAGGTATGTGTGTGATGGCTGACAGAGGTTTCAAACATGTAGAACAATATTTAAGAAAACAGGGAGTGCACTTAGTACGACCTCCAAGTGTTGCAACTGGTACAAAGCTATCAAAACATGAGGCAAGGGAAACAAAACAAATTGCAAGCTTAAGGATTCATGTGGAGAGTGATTAGACGCTTACGTGAATTCTGTATGTTAAAGCCGCATGCATGTGTAAATGTTAATTTAGTCAAAGTGCTAGATGATGTTATAGCCATTGCCTGTGGATTGATTAACTTACAAGATTCTTTGATCAAATAAATATACATATGTTTATTTGATCAAAGAATCTTGTAAAATCAAATCAATCAGATTGATCAAGAATATAATATATGTCAGTTCAGTTTCAGAATAATGTTAGATTCAGTTTCAGAAATCCTGTTTGACTGTACAATTTTGAGTGCAAGTTATTGTATTATGCAGATAATTAAATAAAGAATCAGTATTATTTCGAAGTTCATATAGCATAATGTTACTTTGCTTAAACTCGTTTGTTTAATATGTTACAATGTTTTTGTTTTTTTCTTTCTTTCTTTTCTCATATATAACAATGACCTACTGTTTATATATTTTTATTTTGTTAATACATACATACTTACCAATATTAAGTTTCAACCAGTATTACTGTAATTACTTGATTAAAGTCACTACGGTTATTTATGGAAATGACTATAACTTAGCTCTGTACTATTACCCTGTACTATTATAAAATATATTCATAAACTTGTGTTATGGGATACTAACTAAACAATAATATATTTTATAACATATACATATACTAGCTGACCCTGCCACACATTTCTGTGGCTCATTATACCTATACGTTTAATTTACAATAATAAATACTGAAAACATTATCTTTAAGTTGGTCCATATTATAAATGGTAACAAAATTTTATCAAAATCTGTTCAGTAGTTTAGAGTCCATCGTGGACAAACAATGTGACATGTAATTTTTATATATACAAGGATAGATAAACACCCAAGACCCCGATCAATCTGAAAAAGATCATTTTCCATCTTGACCTGGCCGGGGATTGAACCCGGGTCACTCTGTGTAGCAGTGTGGCGTGATAACCACTGTACCACAGAGCTAATCTAACATAAAACATTGATATAAGTGAATGTAAATAAATATTTATATAGTATTGTAAATTAGTATATAATATGTGAAAATCATCTGAGGTTTATCCTACAAATAAAAACATTTTTACATAAACTGGTTTTTATTTATAACATTACACTTTTATACAATACTGGATATACATTATCCTTCCACAAAGGGACTATTACCTTAAGAAAATCTGATACATATTTTCATCATACATAATTTCCATTATATCTACTTTCTTATTGGCACTGTAGTTGCAGTCAGCTACACAAAGTAGCCTTTTTTATGTCCTGTTAGTAACATTTGAAGTTGCATTTGCACATAAAACTTTTGGGTTGGTTTCCCATTGTTTACATATGTTTTAACTGTTTTTTGACTCATAGGACACTTAATTTCTATTATACTATTTTCACAGATCCCATCAGGTGAACCCGCTAGCATGGGATAATTTTTAGATAAGAATAAACCACATATTCTAATTTTCTTTTCCAGGTTGGCACTTACAGTTTTCCTCACTTCATCCTCCAAAATTCTACCACGTTTCATAGCTGTTGTGTCTGGAATTTTTCCACCCATTATTACTGCCATCAGAGTGCCGTCACTGGTTTTACACCTACTGAATTCATACGCTCTTGAAGCAGTCACTCTGCCATACCTTAATTCATACCAAAGCTTACTTTTATGTTGCTCCCTTGTTTCTTCTTCTACATTGTTGATGTCAGCATCAGAAAATATCACACTATCCAAAAATTTATCACAACATTTTTCTTTATATTTCAACACTAAATTGTCCATTGATAGACTTAGTAGTCTATCCAAAACATAGTCCTTTTGGTATTTCATTAATTCACACTTGGTTAGCCTTCTTCTTCCCTTTTCTACAAACTTTCAAACACTTCGGTAGTAGATGGTAAACTAGGGCTACCCTTAGATAATTCCTTAGCAGTTATGTATTTAGGGTACTCCCAACTCTAGAAAGTTTGGATTTCATCCAATAGCATTCTATGGATGTGCAAGATGGGTCTTCACTTCTGCGATGAACCCACATTAAGAATGCCATGGCATGTTTGCAGCCTCCTTGTGAAGCCACACAATCATGACATTCTACTGACTTAACTGTTTCTTCTTGTTCGTCGACTACCAAAGACACTCCATACAACTTGGCATGCACTTTATGTTCTGGGCAGATTTTAGCTTTTATTGTGCACAAATTTCCTTCACGTTTGAGCTGAACATAGCTTACAGCATCATCACTAAGATGCCCTAGCGGACCTGAAATATTAAAGCAATGGTAAATATTTAATTGCAAAAGAAATATTTAACATAAACATAACCTCAAATTGTAATATTGGATGTTATACTGAAATAGGTACAATAGCTATGCTTTGAACGAATTATTTTTATGGTTTAAATAATTAATTAACTGTTTAATACACAATACTTACATGGAAGTTTTAACATTTCTAAATTCTGCTGAACAGAAGTCTTTGTTTGATGCCAGAAACGTTCCTAGCATTATCAAGTCGATTCTTGGTAAATTTGCGCTGGAAGCCTTTATAAATCCTTGTTCCATGACTCAATTTAGCGTAATCAATTTACACAAAAGAAATTGAAGTTAATAACAAAACAAAACGGCGTATTTAATTAAAAAGCGAGCGTCTATTATGTAATTAAAATGTAAACAAAGAGAAAGAACTCTAACGTGACGTCACGCGCTCTGATTGGCGTTCAACATTTCATGGCGGATTGCCGTATTTAGCGATTTTATTTTATCGATTATATATTCATCTTGCTTTTAATTATGAAAAAAATTAGAGTTTTAGAATTAGGAATTTTGTAATAATATACACACAAATTATTTCAATGAAATTTACTTGTTGTCATCATGCCGATTGAATTACGAACACACCAATGTGCATCTGTTGCGGCTCTACAGAATTTATTCTGTATTACCTGTAGTCTATGTAGTGCTTTTGGAGCGGCGTGAACGAAGACGGGAGACGCGTATGTCATCACCGTCCTAATGCAGATTTTATATATGGTGGTTTACGTCTAGATAATTTTACTTTTCTACCGAGCATGGCCCCCGAGCCTTGCTTTGTAGAAAGTGTAGAGTTTAACACGCCTCGATATGATCTCGGAAGTGTAGATTTTATCGAGCGTGACCTTGGTATTTTAGTTCCGTTGCCACGGAATATTCGCATTCAAACATTTTAAGATTAAGTGTTTTTGTCGACAATGAGTCGACTCTAATCTTACCATAATTTGAAATTGTATGGCTGCTGATTTGTCGGGGTTTACTTCTATCCTCCACTCGGAACCATTGACCTGGCTCAACAATGGCCGTCTGGAGGGGAGGAGGGTGAATCGCGCCTGTATTCCTACCCGTAAAAGAGCAAGCGGTATCGTCCGCGAATAACGCGAGTTGGACGCTAGACGACGACGGTCGCTATATCGTTTGTGTACGCGGAGTACGTACAGCAGGGAAGAGGTGGAGCCTTGAGGAACTCCTGCTCTGATACGACGTCTTGTCGAGGAGTGCTCATGCCTAAATGTGAAATGTCTGTTTGCTAAATAATTTGAATAATGATTATGAGGCGATCTGGTACTTGAGGAAATATAACTTTTAAATCAGACCTGCGTGCCATACCCTATCGAAGGCCTTGGCTACATCAAAGAAAACAGCTACGGTGCTGTTGCCTGGTTTCAAAGCCCTCCGAGACATACTTTACTAAGCGGAGGACTTGCTATGGACAAGAATGGGCTGGGCGAAAGCCGAACTGTTCATTTAAAATTATGATAAAGCCTTTCCCTAGGAGGTGATCGCTAAGGCGAGTTTTGAGAATTTTCTCGAAAAGTTTGCCCAGACCGCTCAGGAGGCTGATCGGTCTATAGCTGGCAGGGAGATCACGTGGTTTCTCTGACTTGTGGATGCCTATAACCTCCGCCTCCTTCCAAGCGGGAGGAAAATAGCAATTTTTTAGGCACGCGTTAAAAATCACGACCAGTAAGCTTAACCACGGTATAAGCAAGGATTGCTTTTATTACTAATATCATCGAGGCTCGGTGCCTTCTGGTGTTTAGTGATTTCACCAGCGTTTGGATTTCGCTGAGTGAGACGGGGCCAGATCGTTCAGGTTCGAGGGAGGTTTTTGGAGAACCTCTTCCTCGATGCGACTGATATGAGCGATGTCATGCGGAGGAGAAGCGTGAGAGCATTGAGTCTCTATAGAGTTCAAGGCATTCTGTTATTTCCGCGTCGCTATGGCCACTGAATTATCAGGTTTTTGAGGGGTATAGGGTATTCCTCGGTTTTGAGCGCTTTGGTAAAATGCCCAAAACGCTTGTGGGATGGTTTAATTTCCTCCATTAGGTCGCTCCAACTTTCATTTTGATTCCCAAACGCGAGCTTTCACTGGCGTGGAGAGCTCTCGCGCTGGATCTGTACTAAGGAGGGATATGGCTACGCGGCGCATATCTGCGTTTTTTGCTCTTATCGATTCGAGAATATCGGGCGGAAACTTCCGACAATTCGAGGATGCCGGAACCTCCCGCTCGCTCTCCTCGACCACTGTCCTGACGTGGTTGGTAAGAGCACCTATGGCAAAGTCAATCTCGTCTGTAGACGCGATGTCATTGGGAATGCTGTTGAGACTTGGAGTGTCGATTTCCTCAAGCGCGGTCGACACTCTTTTCCAATTAGTAATTTTACGGATGGGAATAGGCCTCCCGCCGTCGGAAGGTCCCATTTTTAATATAACCGGCCGGTGGTCAGACGTGAGACCGTGTATTGTCTCAATACTATTGAAATTAAGTGCAACTCCTTTAGTGAGTGCGATATCTATCGTCGAGGGTCTATGTGTGACGACATGGGGAAAACATGTTGACGTAGAGGGCGCGATGATTCCGAAGTCCAGTCTGTCCTCGAGTTCGTCGAGTTTAATTCCGTTATAATTGTTAGATGGGCAGCCCCATCTTATGTTTTACAATTGAAATCACCGAAGAGGATGACGGCGTCCCCTAAGGCAAAGAGGGCTCTTAGGTCGCGCCGGAGCAACCGTTTTGGAGACGGGAGATAGACCGAGACTATGAAGAGTGTACTATGGCCCGTCATAGCGAGTCTACAACCCGTGGCTTCCATATTTATAAGTGGAGGAATATTAATGGTGCCGTAATGTAGGGAGCGTCTGTAGTACAGAGCGGTACCCCCCTTACTACTGTATGTCCTGTCCGTTCGTAGTTGGACATAGCCTGCGATGCTGCAGGCTTTAGGCCTATTCGGTTTATATGTTTCTTGTATGAGAGTGATATCGATGCTGTTCTCCGACAAACATTTTTTTTAACTCTAAAACGCTTGAAGTTAGACCGCAAGCATTGAATATTTTTTCTATATCTAATATTTTTTGGTTTGAGGCACCCAACTGAGGGAGGAAAGCTGCTACACCCGGGTGCAAACATTTATATGGATTCTAATTTAACCATCAGGTGATGGTATCTGACGAGAACCATGAGTTTCTCTTCGTTTGAATGGCTATTACTGTACTGAACGAGTAAAAGACGTTTTAACGCCAAAAAGAAACCATAGAAATTTATATTCATGACTTTCTATTGTTTTAAAACTGAAAGTGCTTTTAATAAATCACACTTAGAATAGTTTCAATAGCAAAATATTCGTTATTAGAAAATTATGAATCCGAAAAATGATAAACATTATGATTGGACAAAAGGAAATCCTCAGAGTATACATAGTCATAATATTATCTGGGTAGCTTGGATTTTACAATTAGTCGATTTCACATTAATTTCTTATTTAGTGGAAAAAGTATTTCTTAATTTTTTTATGTTCATTCAACCCCAGTACTTACTTTGAAAGGTTTTACGATAATGATTGTGAGTAACGACGAGAAAAAATTATGCATTCATATATTTAAGAAAGTAGTTAAAGTTTTTTTATGAAAGTATATACGTACTTATCGTTTCTTTTTTACAAACTTAGATTCTTTTTAGCCAGAAAATATATGGCAACCTTAATCGCAGATAATATATTTTTTGTAAGTAGGTTGTAACTGTAGTGATGCCAACCCTACAGTTTTAACTAAAGATCTACAGTTTTGAAAATTCACTCAGTCATTAGTTTAGATCTCGAAATCTACAGTTTTTATCAAGATGTTGAGTCATCTATTTTATTTGCTACGTAGTCCATACACTAAGTCAGCTCCAGTAAAATCTACTACTATCGGACCGAAGTAATTGTCAGTTGATTAAATAAATGGTGTTAGTGGTGGATGACATATTATGTAAATCATTCGGTCGACGTCTGTTTAATAATAATAATAATAATAAAAAAATTAAAAATTAACATTGGCTTAGATGTTCTTCTAATCCTCTCGAATCAATATTCAATTCTTTGGATAGAGATTCGTAGTGGAGAGGCAGATTCGAAAGTCAGCGTTGGGTTGCATGCTGCATATTATTGCATGTTGCAGGCAAACGGATACTATGGATTTCCGCGAATTAACACCTCACACAATACAATATCACATTCCTATGATTAAATACTACAAAATAACAAAAAGATGTAGATTTACTGTTTTTTATTTGATATTTACAGTTTTCTACAGTTTTTTTCAAGCATACATACAGTTTTACTCTATGAAAGAGTTGGCAACACCTTGGCATCACAATGTCAATTTAAAGTGGCGTTTTGTTATTAGAGTATCAAATAATGTGATGTTTTTTGTTGTTGTTGTATGTATTTTAATTAAATAAGTTAAATTCTTAAACTATATAAAGATTTTTTTTAAATCAGAGTCATAATGGCAACGACATCTACTATATTACGTGTAAAACGAAGGTTAGATGAAAATCCTCAAGATGCATTTGTTTTGATGTGTAAACGTGCTAGAACTGATGCCGATGAAATCTCACCTTCATTATTTGTTTTTCAAGAAACAGTAGATAGCCAGGTATTTCTGAACAAATAATTTTATTTCCTCGATTGTTTGCAGCATGGAAATCAAAGGGAATGCCAGGTGACCATACTTAGTCTCATCAGTTACTCTATCTATATGAATTTATATTATCACAAATAGTATGTAATGCTAATATAATTAGTTAAAGAACAAGAAAACTGAGGATATTCAAATTGTTTATTATTTTTATTAATACAGGTATAGGTACATTTCTTATTCAGTTCTCAGTGTCTCAGTAAATTATAACAGCTGATTAATATATGTACATGACTAACAATTGGTTTTGCAGATCACTTCATGCCATATTCCATTTCAAATCTTGATTCAACATGCATAGTATACCAAACTTCTATTAAAATTTCTACTTGATTAACAAATATCAATAAGAGATAGATATTGCTTTTTTTTAATCAATACTAGTTATTTTTGAACAGTTTTTGCAAAACCAACTAAAAATATTCATAATGAAGCTGGTAATTATTAAAAATTTAGTAATGTATTTTTTATGTTATATAATTAAAAATATAAATTATTATGATTAATTGGTTATAATATTTGGGTTGTTGTCACCAGATAACTAATAAACTCATTGTAACTTTTTATATTCATCCGATTGAATTTTACTTAAACATGTTTTTAATATTAAAATTTTTCTGAAGCAAAAAAATTGATAGTAATATTTTACTATCCATCAGCTTTGGTAACATGTTAATGAATTTGGAAGAGTATGTGGACTAAGAATGGATAAGCTGTCTGTGAAATGTTTCCTGTATGTTGACAATCAAGTAATCTTTGTCTGTTAGTGTACGAGTTGCAGGCCTTAAAGAAATGATTCTGTCAATGCAGGGTTTGTCGCTAGGGAAATACGAATAGAAACGCTCGTGACGATAAAAATTGCCACATTATTAATAGATGCGTATTTCATTAAATGTTCATTTATGTTAAAGTTTGTCATTTTATTTTGATGATTACCTATAAATAAAAAGTATTATTTATTTTAAAAAACATATTTATTACTACATAAGGCAGATACATTAAAAGGAATCAAAATCTTAACTTATTTGTTAGTTATCTTAAAACCTTAACAGTCGTTGCAATCATACAAAATGAGATCAGATATTAAAACTAGATAGAATGTTCTGGTCAGTTAACAAAAATAAATTGTACTTTATAATAGAATCTTTTTTTCGTAAATTGCACTCAAATTTCACTAAAAGTCACAACTCTAAAAAATTGTATTTTTTGTGTTTCCACTATATTTATTTAATTTTTTGGTAGCAACTGCCACAAATGGGTATCGTATGTTCCCAACATATTCTTTTGTTGCATATTTTACAAGACGTTTGTTTTCCAGTCTTTCTTCCAGTAACATTCTTGACAGTGTGCTGTACATGGTTTTGGTCCACTCATAGAGAAACTTGACATATTGTGTTCGTTGTTTTCACCTAATCATTTCATTTTTATGGCCTGTGGCAAATTTGTAACCTTTAAGTCTGCTGTGTATATTTGGCATCACTAATCCTTCACCCAATTCTTTGAATTCGTCTCCTCTTGGGCCAATCGTAGCTCCTGAATGTTCTTTATTACTTTTCACAATAACACCTCCAACACAATGAGACCTCCGACGTTTAGAAGTCCATAAAATATTACTAAAGGCCATCTTTTAGTTGTATATGACACTGAATAAGTTCCACACAGCTCATCTGTGACATAGACACCGCATTTACTTCGGTTGTAATCAAGTATAATTTCTGGTTTCTATGCTTCACCAGAATCTTTTTTACCATCATGATGCATAGTAGAAGCAAGCAGCACAACTTTATTTTTCTTTGACAAATACGAAACTAAGTTGTAGTCTTTTTGAAAACCAAGTATTACGCTGGGAATATCTCGATGTTTGGCAGCTATAAACACTGGAGGAAGCTCAGGTTTATTTTTTCAAAATTCTCAAGGCAGTCAAGTCATAATTTTTCAGCAAATCGTGTAAAAATGAAAAAAAAATTAACCAGTTATCCATTACCACATGCTGATGGCTATTTTTTATTGGTTCTACTCTCTGTTTCACAATATCCATTGCTGCATTACTCTTTTGAAAAGGCCCATTGTTTTATTCAACATAAACCTCCATATTCTCCTTGTAGAAACTCTGCATCAGCCATAACAAAGATTTTGGTGCCATATTTCCCAGATTTGCTAAGAATATATTGACGAAATGAACAATAGCTATGAAACTTTTCCAGTTTTTCATTGGTCATTTTCACCATTTGTTACATTTTCCCCAAATTAATAATGCCTTTTTATATATGCATTGAAGTCTACAAAAATCTTACAGAGGGGATGCAAATTTATGCTCTGCTCGATGCTCTTCATATGTATGCTTATTATCAAAATGTAAAGATTTCAATAAAAATTAAATCTTTGATGTGATGTAGATGCTATAGACCAGTCACAGCCGCTGTCATCTGTCGCCCAAATATCTTTAGTATTGAGATGGGAGTTCCGCATTTTGCCATAAAGTACAATAATCCAAAAAAGTTTGCAGTTTAATAATGTCTGTGTATTTGTAATCTCAATCTCTTTAATAATTATGCCTTAAGCTGTAAATACAAATGTTTGCATAGTCAACAATTTTATGTAGATATTCATCCGGGAAAGTCAAATTTCTAAAATGTTGGTAAACTTTTTCGTTGATCCCACTAGTCCGGGCAAATAAACAATAATATTATGAGACCTTGTATGTACATTTTGTCATGATTGTTGTACAAGCATGAGTACATCCATTTTGACCAATGAATTTCCTAGGCCTGATATATTTCAGTGGTACATCATCTAAATAATTTTATCCCAATAGCACAGGTAGTATTGTCTCTTCATCTTTTTCATATTGCAATAGAATGTCAGAAACATCACCAAAATCCGTTTCTTGCTCAGTATCACTATTATAGTTACTGTGGATCCTCATGATTCTCCATTTCTAATACAATTTTTTCCTCACTGTTCTCTTGTTGTAAAATTGCTTCTATAGTGTTGTCACTCACTGAAAAATACATGGTAACAATGTGCTAAAACAAAACACTTAAAATATAACAAAAAGTAGTTACGACAACAATGGTCACTACCTGGTATTTTTCACCCATACTCACTTCACACGTTCGTTGCGACGTAGCCTGTGGCGCTAACTGGCAGCCGCGCGGGGAACGCGTCTCTTGTTGCTATGCAGAAAGGTATTTAAAGCGGCAAGTCCCTAGATTACATACAAAAAAATGTGGTTTTATTACCTCTGTAGCATTATTTACCTAGTAATCACGAATCCCAGGTTAAAAAATGGGGTAACAAAGTAAATGTCAGTAAGGCTAAAGTCATGGTGTTTGAGAGAAGCGAAACATGACTGAATGCAATTATATATAGAAGGTGACAGATTGCAACAACTGAAAGAGTTTGTATGCTTGTGTAGACTGTTTACAAATGATGGTAAAAATAATAAAGATATTGAAAAGAGAGTGAATGCGTCTTTAAAAGTGTAGTGTAGTGTCTTTAAAAAATGTATGTAGGATCAGTGATGTCAGAGAGCAGTGTGGTTTGAAAGATGTAGTGGCTAAAGTAGTAATAGGTATATTGCAGTAGTTTGGCAATTTAGAAAATATTAATGAAAGTAAATCTATGGAGTGAATGTGTGTTACCGAAAAATAGTGACTAGAAAATTCTAAGAAAATCGTATTGGTGACACATTGATAAAGGGCCAAATTTTAAGGAAACCAAGAACCTTGCATGAACAGATTAATGGATGTCAGTGAAGCAAGAGATATGCAAATATCGTACTATGTGGAAACCTATAGACTCTGCATACCTTTTTTTTGGGAAGAGGCATGAGTTTATATTAGTAATATTAATATTATTATATTGCTAATAAAAAAACTGATGGGCAACTAAAATTGCGCTTTTTTATTATCTTTATATTTTCAATTTTATTTATGAAAATTTACTATTTTGACAGGACACTATAAAAATTAAAACTTTACCATATAAGTGTAATTCGAAGTTGAAAAATCGAAACAGTGTTAATGATATTATACGAAAAATGAGGAAAGAACGTAAGGAAATCTCTGCTGAGAATCGCTATGAGGTTGTTAATTTAAGTAGAAGTGTCAATGAATTCAAGAACAATACAGATATCAATTATGATTTAGTTGATCTACAAAAGAAAAACCAAGAAGAAAATACTCAATATGCTTATGATTTATACATCGCAGCGAAACAAGACTTTGATGTATCAATGTTAGATGATATAGTGAGGTTAGTTGTATATGTTATTAAATACCTAATGTTAAATTGATTTTAATGTTAAAAAAGTCTCACATCAAGTTTTTCAATTGTAGTATAGAAAACTATGAGACCAACTTGATTTTTGGATCTCATCGTGATAATGGGCGCCGGACTCCCTCCAGTAACAGCGATGACCAAGATTCAGATGACTCAAATGATGAAAATAATTGGAGAAATGAGTATCCTGATACCGAAAATAGTAGTATTGATGAAGAAGATATGGCACATGCTATGGAGAGATGTGATTTAGGTGTGTTATAAAATGTGCTGTGAATTAATTTGTTTGAAAGATTTGATTTTTTTTTTCTTATATTAAATGGTTCATACATTTTCTATTATATTTTAGCATTTAAATAATGTAGATATGTGAAATTACTATAATTTTCAAGAAAATTCCTTTTATTTCTATTTGTTTTCTTGACAACTTGTGATATTAGTATTAACATATTATTGCAGATGATCTGTCAAGTGACACAGGCGAAGATAAAATATATGATGATCCTCCAGATTTATTTAGTGCAGATGCTAATCACTATGGAATTGAATATGCTAAATATAAAGCTCGAGTTTTAGCTGACGATCCAGAAAATAAGAATAAAGGTTTAATTTACTATTCCAAAAGTAAAGATTTTGAAGAAAAGTCTTTAAAATACAAAGATGATAGTGATGATGGATTTTATTATGGTCAAGAAGAAGATACTGAACAATTTCGAGAACAATACAGATTTGATCATAATTCTGATGAACGTGATTCAGATTAAATGTAATAACTATTCTATATATTGATGGCATAGAATACAGATGTGGTATGTGTAATGGAATAACTTTTACAGAATAGTGATTTTAAAGTTTGCATATCTAAAAATACCTTTTATAATGAATTAAATGATATTTAATTATTTAAATATTATACAAGCATGGATATTGCTATACAAGATTATTTTCATTGTTCATCCTCAGAATCCATTTCTCTCAATATGTGGAAATTTGAAGGTAGAGAATGATATAAATATTAATAATCCTTTGGGATTACTTGATCTTCAAGTAGCGACAATAGCGGCTTCTGTCATAGGCAAAGTTTTATTGTATGCCTTGTTTAAATAAACTTGCTGCCAATCCACTGCTTCTAAGTTAAAATGATGAATACAAATCACAATAATATTTGCAGAATTGAAAAAAAAAACAATAATTTTCCTTTATACCTTAGCAATCCTTTTTTGGTTAATGTTAATTTCCATAAACTTTTCTTTATCAGACCATACTTACATATATAACATTGGGCTTAAGTTCGGTAAATCACAGCCATTTAATTTTCAGTCAATTCACTGTGTTTGTCAGTATTTTTTATAGTATTTTGTATTACTTGATTGGTCAACAATTTACAATCCTAAAAGTCACTGTTAGTCAAAGTATTTACAATATATGGCTTAGGAATTATTCTAGCAGCAGAAATCAGCAAGGCCCATTCCCATGTGGTATAATTTTTTTTTGTGTTTTCTACCCTTCTCTATTGTGGCATACATGGTGACTGTCTCTAAGTAAGAATGTCCAGCTCCCATGTACTTGAGTTCTATTATCTCTAAATGGCTAATATTATTCACAATATATAACATTGTCGCACAGATATGTTTATTTCTACTTTGGCCTCTAGATGTGTCGGAGAAAGAAGAAACATGAGTCACAGTGTCAGACAATATACTCCAAATATTTAAAAACGCAAGTAGCTATTTCATTGCTGCCTTTCTGAGCATTATATTCGTCTCATATGTAGCAGCAACCATCTCTAGGATGGTTTTCATATATTTTGAAATTGTATGCGTACAACTTTCTCTTGTAATAAATAGTAGTCACCTGCAAATGGACGAGTCAATACGCTTTGCAAGTCAAATGAGACCAATCTGAATGTCTTATCATGATTCTCTTCTGCCTTAATTTTGTCATATTGTTTCATTTTCATTGATGTATTTTCTCTGACTTTATGTGCTGTCCACTCATCTTTCAAGGGATTTTTATTTGATGAGGCATTATATGCATTATATTTTATACATTGACCCTTCTTTGGTTAATAAAAACTCAATGCTGGATCATGTGAATGAAAAATATCCTTATAAACATAATAGGATACTGATTGCATTGCAATTGTTCTTTATACAAGCGATACATAATGCTAATATTTAAATCAGAAGCCAAATATAATTTGCCTGCAGTAATGGGATTCCATCTGCAGGAATGAATCAATATGATATTTAACAGCTGCATTATTGCTTGCTGATGTAGCATTGACTATTTTCTTGCCAGCTTTCTTATTGTGACTCAAATAATTGGTAGTACTCGACACTCTCAAAGTATCACTATCCTGTTACTATTCGATAATGTATTGCATAAAAACTTCATACAAATTCTTATTAATGCTCCTTTTTGTGCCCTTAAATGATATTGCTTTGACAGTTGCTTAAAGTTTTTGGCATTCTGTCTCCATCTAACAATATCATAAATTGTAATTAATGATGATAAACGTTGCTTTTGTTAACCACTTAACCCCCTTGAGTACCAGAAACCCTTTTTCTATTGTTTCTTTTTGGAACTTTTGTATTGCACTATTAGACTATTACTTAGTACGGGAAAAATATTAGAGAAAATCAAGGACCGGAAAAACTGGTTTTTCGCTATGTTCTATATGGTGCGGCGAATTGCGCTGGTTGGAAAAAATTTATTCCACAATAATGACACATTCAAAAAGGACAGAAAATAGAAAGGACTCACCTGTAGTACTTCGATATCCTTCGAGTAGACACCACCTTTTTCTCTTAAGCGTTTAATTATTGTAGTGGCGCGGGCGCGGAGTTCGCAAAAGGTCCGTTGCGAATTAAGGGTGGATTGGTACTACTATTTTAGAGGGTAGGGAGGCGCAATATGGAAAAGATTTAAGCAATGATAATAACAAGGATGGAATGTGTGTCATCATTGCAACACAAAACACCAACCAAATTACGGCGCAACCACTATACAAAGTACAAGGAACTAAACTATTATGTGCTTCAAAAAGGACGTAGCTTATTTTTGTAGCGTAGTGAGCAGATAGGAGCAACAAATAATAGATTGGCTGTATAATTTTAAGTAGTTTTATTAAATTTTTCAAAATTAACAAATTAAACTCTTTTCACAACATATTAAAAAAAAAACTAAATTCTTATAAACATATAGTAATTCGATAGAAGGAACATTAGAGATCAATCATTATTCTTATATTAAAGTTTGTAGGACACAACAGTCAATTAGGAATTAACAGTCTTCATGGAAATCAATAAAACAATTCCGATTAGGCGTAAAACATAGGTAAATTTCACATTTCTTGCAAAATACCGTAGTTTTTTTATCACAGGCATTCTTTCTGCAACGACATTATTT
Source organism: Eumeta japonica (assembly GCA_005406025.1). NCBI lineage: Eukaryota > Metazoa > Arthropoda > Insecta > Lepidoptera > Psychidae > Eumeta > Eumeta japonica. The sequence goes on from BGZK01001334.1 coordinate 16,718, forward strand.
TGTAACGTATGCTGACAAATGCGCTGTATTTTTGGTACGGTTTTCTTTGGAAGGAACTGGTTTAATTAAAATCTTACGTTTTTTATGTTTAGGCTCAAGTTCTTCGTATTCAACTTCACCATCATCATCAGATTCTTCTTCACTGTCATCAATTAGTTTTGTGCCTAAATTCAGTTTGTATTCTCGCATTTGTACGATATTTTTCTTTGGTGTACCCTTTTCTACTTCTACTATTCTATGTTGCAACCAAGCATTTACAACGCCTAGGTCGAAAAGATACGAAATTACGCGTATTGTCCATTTTTTTGTACGATTACGCGATGGGCAAACAGAAAGCATTCTATCGACGAGATCGACACCACCCATTTTTTCGTTATAATTTTTAATGACATCTGGCCTTCTGACACTTTTCGTACGATTTATTTTTCTTTGACCATCGCTCGCATTCATCGTGATCTTGATCGCAATAACAAGTTGACATCATGAAAACTGGCTTATTATTCAGCCACATAGTCACAGCGAGTTTTTGGTCTTCTCTAACTTTTACTTCAGTACTTCCTCTCGCTTTCTTTTTGAATGTCTTTTCATCAGTGAATACTCAGTTTTTCGGGATTTTGTTTTTCATAATAGTGCCTGTAGCATGAAATCCAAATGTTAGTAATTCATCACAAAGTTTCGCCATCGTAAAGAACCGATCAAAAAATAGTAAGTGTCACGGAACTAAAGTTCTTGTCATATGAATTACTGCTGCTTCTCCTAAACAAAATCCTTTGTTGATTAAGTCAGGGAATGTAGTGTCTTCCTGATATACTGCCACGTCGCAAACTATACCTTTTGGGCGAGGCCAAAACAAAAACACCGACTGGGTTGGGTTTGTTGGGACAGTACTGACGCATGGGATATTTTCCAGTACAACGGATAATCATTTCATCAATACTCATTTCTTGAGGAAAATCTTGTTCGTCCGTCCGGCATGACATCCGGCTAATATGCAATCAAAAAAAACTGGATTTTTCATATTTTCTGAAGTTTTTGTTCTGGCATCACTTCAGGGTCATAAACGCATTTCAATCTCAGTCTAATGTAAAAAAATCGGTTTCGAGTCATAGCTTTGGCAATCATTGGAACTTTCCACTTCTTAGACCAATACATGGAAATTTGCGGATAATGTAATGCGGACATGATCATGATAATATCTATGTAGACTTTAAGCTCTTTTAAAGTTAGTCTCATAGATTTGCCGGTCTCTAATACTCGTTTTCTGTTTGTACAAGTGTTTAAAATATCATCATCTACGTATTGTTCATAAAACTGGTACCACTCCCATTCCTCAGTATTTTTCTTGATGTAGGCAGGTTGCATTAAACTATTTATTTCTGTATCAAGTGTCTCGTGTATCCAAGTATCCTGAATGCCAGCGTTATTTTGTCGATTTCTAATATCTATTTGTCGAGTGGATAATAATTGTGAGTTCTCACCTCTACCTCTACTACGACCACGACTTTGCCCACGAGATATTCTTCTTGAACGTTCTCTTGCTCGTGGTATGACGAAGTTGAAGGACAACCCGAGTTGTCTGATATTGCTGGAGAAGGCACAGAAATAGCCAAAACATCTTCATCTTCGCTTGAACTACTGGAACCGCTTTTATGGTGATCACGGCTGTTTGGTTTGTTTCTGGTGGTTGAAACTCGGGATCTTCGTCTGAGTCATTTCCAGAATAGTCTGACTCGGAGTTATTCAAAATTTCTGCGATGAGGTTAGGTGTTAAATCTAAAAAAAAATGAAGAAATAGTAAACGTACTTTATTTAGTACTCGGCAAGACAGGCGTGAAATATATTAATTACATACTTTTGTACTTTGCAGAGGACATATTAAATAATATGAAGGTTAGGTTAGGAATATTTGATTTTTTTTTGTAGAATATTACTTTGAGTAAGTAGTTTGTACTACCAATAACTTTTTTACAAAAAACTATAAAATTACATAAAAACAAAAGATTAACATGGATAGACTTACTTCTACGTAAACGCACGTTCGCTCGTCTACCTTCCGACGCCATTTTCAAAAGAATGACATGTCAAATGTGTTGTTTTATTTTTTGTCTTAACCAGTGTAGTCACTAGATGTCGCCAGTCACATATTTTTAGAACGTAATAAAAATAGAGGCCACAGATTATTATTTTTCCTACGTATTTTGTGTAGTAGATGTACGCAGGAGGTTAAAGTATAATATTCTTCACATATTTTTTTTCTTATATCATCATTAAAGTTTTCATTACTTTTGTATCTGAAATAGAAAAATAATTTTAATATAAATAAATATACATATTTTAGCTACCTAATAGCTAAGTACCTATTTTATAAAAAAAAATGAGTTTTAAAACTTCACCTCCCGACCCGTAGGATTTTGCACTATTTCATGAAGAAATACTTCATTGTTATGACCTAAAAGTACTAAATATTTCAGTAGCATGGTAAAAATAAGAACAATAACAAACAATTATTTGAAGGTTATGTATGCCAATTTACTTAGATAGTTCTCACATGGAAGATCAATTAAAAAATGTTCATATTTAACTATATTTCACTTCTTTTTACTATAAGACACTTGCATTTATAATAAAAAAAAGGAATCAACTAGCTGACTCCAAAGTGATGTGCAATTTTGACAGAACATTGGGTTGCCATTTTAAGTGTCAAAATGAGCAAAGTACCACATACCACACTTGTACATTAAGTTGTGAAAGCCGAATGAGATAAGGGAACATACAACAATTGACTATTACAAAATTTTCATTTTTAGTAAATTTACCACACTTGGTAAATTAGTAGATCAAAACCAGAACAACATATGCTTACCACATCTGTCTTCTATGTCATCTATACGAAGAGCAAAATAAAATGTAAGGCAAAGGAATTTCCAAATAAATGATATTTTTATATAGTTATTGTTTGATTTAAGTAATTGTTTTTAAATCCTACTGGAAGCTGAAGTTTTAGACGTGTCAGGTTGAAATCTCCACTACTGAGGCACATGCCTTTCAACTATCTTTTTACATCAGATTCGGAGGCGTGACTGAAGTCGTTCATGCTAGTCTAGTGTAGATTAAAGGCGGCTAATGATTGTCACTAATATGACGAAAAGTCTGAATCAATGACATAACATATTTTTCAAGGCATGGACCATGCGGCCTAATACGATTCATATAAAAAACTTAGCCAATTTACCAGTGCTCAGTTTTCTTTCTATTTGTACTTGTAAAAATCCTATTTGTTGAGTTTTATATTCAATAATCTTATGATTTCAGAAAATACGGCATGAATAAGTCGTTGAGTAGAATTTCACTTCAGTATACTTGTATGTTTATAGCAGGGGCCTGATATATAATAAATGTTTGTCCAAGGATTTCTTAGAAACTAACTTTAATGGACATAGATGTGAATATCCATTATAATAAAAGTTTTAGAACACCTAAGGTCTACTGCGGTACTAGTGAACCGAATGAATCTTCTGTACATTGCACAATTGTACCGTACATTTTTTCACTTTAATATGTCAGTCATGGAATAGCGCCATGTATTAGCTTGAAGTTTGTAACGGTTTTTATTTATTTTTCATTAAAACATACTGCACAGTGGCAACCCCGATGGCATTCCCTTAAACCCTCTTGTCCGCCCCTCAACTTGTAAATCTTATTAATAAGAGAGGTAGATAAATTTGTATTTGAATGCCGTCTACCTAAATATCAAACTACCCCCAGTTTGATATTTTGGCCAGCACGCCGCAGTATTGCGGTCGCCGCCCGCTCTCTTGCTTAGCGGACATCAAGGAAGGAGGTCGTCACCGAGCTCCTCCGGGGGCCGGGGTTCCGGCCTGTGCTGGGCGACCTAGTTGCGGCCCATCGCTGCAGAGTCCGCAGCTCGTGGCACCGTCTCCAACTGCGTCTGCTTGTTCCGGTGCGCCCGTCGTTACCGCCCGTTGCTGACGAGCCCGGGGCGAATGGCGCCTAACCTGGCTGCGTCGCTCGTCTCGGGTGCGCCTTTGTTATCGCCGTTACCGTCGAGTCCGAAGTGGAAGGCGCCTCTCATCGCGCCGTCTGTTTCCGGCGCGCCCGCTACCGCCGAACCTAAGGCTTGTGGCGCAACCTTGGGCCGCTCCGCTCGTCCTGGGTGCGTCTGATATCGCCGCTGCCGCCGAGCCCGAGGCGCAAGGCGCCACACTCGGCCGCGTCGCCTGCCCTCGATGCGCCCGTTACCATCGTTCCGAGTTCCATTCGCTACCGTTTGCCATGATTATTAACGAAAGCTATATCAATAAATTATTGTTGATATAAGCGTGTTTCTCATAAACATGAATTGCATATCCGGGAACCCTGATATTAGTTGTAGAACCCCACGAGAACTCATCTCTAAGCATATCTGATTTGACACTATGTTTATACATTTATGTTTTTACACAAATTGTAAAAGTTACCTACCGATATAAAGTCAAAACAATTCAGAGAGAAATATTGATATTTAAATTGAATTTGAAATCTTTTATAATTATGTTACACAAATGAGTCCTCAAGGGTTAAGATGGTCTCGAGGTTCTTATCATGTTCTGACAACTAATCTTTTCATAGTTTTCTTTATTTTTTTAAGAATATTTATTTTTGTAGTATTTTCAAGGGACAAACCTCAGGGAAATTACCAGTGCGTAATCGGTCTCTTCGAAAGGAATAAGATACAGAATGGAAGGGGAAGTGATCTAATGTGGGGGAAGGGTTTCACCAGGATCCTCACTCTCTGGATGAAATGCAATAACGAAAGCAAAGCTGTTGCTTTGCGTCTGTCTGCTGTGAGAATGTTGTAGGTATCTAGTGAGATACAAAAATGGGCCGGCTGGACCAGTGGGTCCAGCCGGCCCATTTTTGTGTTGCAGCTTAATTCACCACATATGTAGGTATACTTGTTTTACAAAAACGCAAAATATTTATTATGTTCAGTAATCTGGGAAAACACAACTTCATGGACTTTATATCTGTAATGTGAAAAATATTTCGGACTTATATTATTGACGAGAATCTATGTTTGGTTCATTGTCACACTCGTAACTAAACTTTTTTTTTGGGATCAAACACGATGTTTCGGTACATTTTTTTATATATTCTATTATATGACACGTCTTCGAAGGGTCAGGATTTCATCACACCTTATGTCTGAACACTAACACTTGGTGCAGTAATTTTTGATAAAATCACGGACAAATATATATTTATAATAGATATGGGGTAACAGAAACTGCCTCAATTTAAAATATGGAACCACCGATTATATTTTTATTATGTATGCTACCAATTGCAAGTATTAATTTTGGTTATATATTGGTAATTCTTTAGAGTAAATATAGCATAAAAACGCGTAAAGTTCTCGAAACTGAGGTTCATATTTGTGTTTCTTATTAGCAACTGCACTAGCGTATTTGACAACATTCTTTAATCGAAAATCAAAGTATACACTTGAAACGTCAAGTAAACCCCTTGAACTTGTTAAGTATGCGATTAAATTATAAAAATTATACTACTATTACATTTAATTTAGTCCTGTGTGAAAATATGGCAATCAAGAATGCTTGCTGTATGGCGGCGATTTTGGTTTTTATCATTTTCTCATGTTTTCCATAGTGTTTACGATATACAGTAAACTGTCAGCTCCCCGAGGATATCAATGGGTTATGTTTCGTATCAGGGTGCAACTCTCGTTGAGAAGGGATGCTAAATGTTATCAAATACATAAGTTTAGAAAAATATCTAAGAATACAGGAGTAACTTCCTGTGTTAGCAACTTGCTACCAATAATAATGATTGCTTTTTAATATTATTATACAATGATGTGTGGACAATTTTTCATAAAAAAAAAAAAACAGTAAATTGCAACATTTCTTACAAAATCATTTGCTTTTAGGTTATAAAAAGAGACTCTAATGATGTTCAATTGGTACCGATATCGGTAATATTCAAAACTTATGAACAAACTATCTTGTACTAGCCCTTTTATCCACATGCTTATCTGTGCGTAAGTTAATTTTTTGGTTTTCATGCATTTTCTTGTGGTTATATAAAATCTCCTGTTTGGGATTTCAACAGATGGTACCTAATCTACTTTTCTGCAAAACACATTGCTAAGTTTCAGCATCGAAGTAGAGCACATTTGACATGTATAAAAATCATATTTTAATACTCTTGATTGCCATATTTTCGCATACGACTAAACTAATTATAATTATAAAGTAGTATAAACTGTGAGTACTACAACATAAACTTTTTGATTTAACTGCATACTACAAAATCCAAATGGTCCACTAGATGTTTTAAGTGTGTACGCTGATTTTCGAATAAAAAAAAATATTTGTCTCTTTTTGTCAAATACGCTTATGTAAACACTATGCTAAAAATAAACACATATATGGACATAGTTCGAAAATTTTAAGCGATCTCAATTCTAACTTAGATTTATTCTGAGGGTAATTCCCTGTTAGTGACTTAGATTCAGTGTTGTAGTAACGATATTACAAACCCTAATGTTGCTATAATACAAAGTCCGTTAAAAATTAATTTTTCAATTTTACTATTTTATTCGTCAGGAGCACAATAAGTAATTTACCAATGAATAATTTATTGCATTGGCTATTTTATTAGAATATCCATATAATTATTTACACCTTCATTATTTATAAAATTACTTTTTTAGCAGCCGTCAAATACTCTCAACTTTTGCCGTCCGTTATTTTTACCGATCAAGGTATTGGTTTGACTTGTCCTTATCCCCCTCATACATTGGGCTTTGATAAATGTATGTATACTCATAGACAATGCAATAAGTTTATGGTTGATTGCAGTGACGAAGGTGGCCACTCATCACGTCTAGTTCTTCAGATCAGTAAATCACCACTATTCGTGTTTCACTGATTCACTGAAAAGGTTTTTTCTATGAGAAACCCTATTATGTAGGTAGTGTGAATGTATGATAAGGGATGGATAATGAAGTTGATAACGTTGGATATGAAGCGTGCGGGTTGATGAAAAGAAGAGTCAGCAGAGATGCTAAATGAGTGAGAGTGGTTAATGTGTGTGACAACACTAGTTCACAAGAGATACACTCTTGTACAAGGTGGTGAGGAGTATACGTACCGAAGAGATTAAAATTTTACCGAAATAAAATTGAAAGAATCTCTTACGAATGCTTCAACCCGAATTGCGATTGCCCAATTTGTCAATCTTTGTCCATTACGAAATTCTCTAAACCATTGAAACACGGTGGCTCGTGGCGCTTCATTATTAAACGCCGACTGTGACCTCTGCACACATCGCTCTTCGGATAGACCAACTTTAAAACGATAGTATATCACAGCTCGCCAGTGCTCACGTTTCAAACACGTTATTCGAAAGCGAGTATGGCTTGTTATAGTCACCACCGTCGACGCATATACCCTTTGCGTGCGCTTCCACACCAAGCGACCACACGTAACTAAGTTAGGTTTCCTAATATAATTTACACTAAAACCCTACAGTTTTTTAAATATTTTTAAAGTACAGACAAGCTACCTTTTAAAAAAAAACATCTGGAAAAGTATGTCCATTAAAATATATAGGCAATTAAAATCAGAGAAACTATATCTACCATTCCTTTGCTAAATTACAAATAAATAAAAGCAGTTTTGTTCATATTTATATTTTATTGATTCCTTATTAACTAATTTATAATAATGATTAATAAAAAACGAAAACTCTGTGCATTTCAAAAGATTAAAAAAAAAAGTCTCCAGAGATGGCAGATAAGGTAAACTTTTATCATCTGACCGGTTTTTTTAATATATCTCTTCAATTAGCATGCTTTATAATTCAAAATATTGTCTATTTATTCACAATCTGAAAAACAAAGAATTATTAGATTTTCTTCTAATAAAATAACAACCGAATACATTTGGAAATATCATTGTAATTTTGCGACTCTTAAAAGAAAGTATATAAAACAAAATTTAAATAAATTTGTGGCAATAAAAGTAATTTTATGAACAGTTGAATAAACATGTTTTATAAATACGTAAAAAACAAGCAATCTTCTATACAAAAAAAAAATCAGGACATATTTTTTGAAAAATCTATATTTCCGTTCGACGGCATTTTCCCTTTCACTACGCGGTCGCGATCCCGACAAGAGACTTTGAAAGGTTATAATTCACCTGTATTAGATTCTCATGAAAATCATATTTGAAATTATTTGGTTATGAAAATCAATTTCCATTGAAAACAATTATGGTAACCGGACACCACATCACAACTCGGCAATTGATTGTATTTTTTTCTAAACAGAGCTCATAAACTAACACTTTCAAATGTTAATTTTAATAATAATAGTATTTATAATTTTAATAATAAATAGTATTTATAATTAAAAATTACTTACTACTATTTGATAACCCAAACAAAAGAAAAGACTAAAATAATATGGACTTAAAACCCAACGTACAACAGTCATATTGATTGAAAAGTACACAGGTTATTAAAGTTAAAGATTCTCTAATACAGATTAAAATTATACAGAACCTCGATAACTCAAACCTCGGTAACTTAAAACCTCTATAACTTAAAAATACGCAACCTCTATAACTTAAATAAGTAATCTCTGTATTGGCCCTCAGTAACTTAAAGAAATGTTTCCACAACCTCTATAACATAACATTGTTTGTCAATGAGTCGTTTCGAAAGAGTGTGTAAAACAAAAGGTTTCGGTATTTATTGCTTGCACATGTTGACTAGTTAAATTGTTAACGTAAACAATACATATGTCACCTATTGTTTGCTTCTTCGAAATTCTTTAAAGCTTTGCGGCGGTTAGCCTTAGGACATAAGTAAGTCTTGGATCATAAGTTTTTGATCACTGTCCTGGAAACATCGCTTTACTTACTGTGTGATAAAACTGGCTTAAAATGAGTTCAAAAAGAAAACTAACAACACTCGCATACGCTGATAAAGGGTGGAACAAGGGTACATACATACATATGTACATACCTACCTCTATATTAACCTATCCCTAACATAGACCCTAGATAACTTAAAATATTTTGTTTCCCTTGGACTTTAACTTATCGAGGTTTAACTGTAGTTTCGTTTCTAAACCACTCTGAGTACACAAACCTACCGAAATACACAAAAAAAAAACTGTTAAATCGTCGCTCATGGGCACTGTCCCTGAGAGGAACAGCGACCGTCAAGCTGGCATGTTAAAACATTTTACGACTCCTACGTTCATAAACCTGGAAATGATTACTGCGCACGCCTTTGTAGTGAAATGGACTTGCATCCATTTGTGATCCTAACTGCGGGAAAACTAGCGTTTGACAATATCTCAATAATTCCAGACTGGCCTCGTATATATCAATGCTGCAGCTGTCTAGTACTAAGGTTTGTATTAATAAACGTCACTTAAATAATGCTCTATCTCAAGAAATAAACAGACATATTATTTTTCATAGCGAAGCATTATGTCTTGCTCTTTCCACTCTCAAAATAGAACGCCACACTTAAGTGTGCTTTAATAATACGACCTCTGAGTTAAGCCGTGGTCAGATAGTCAAAGAAACGGACGGACATGACGAAATTATATGTATCCCATTGACTATGGAATTCCAAAAATTATAGATGTCGAAAATAGTTGCGAAATAGCGAATGAGGTTGAAAATACGACTATATGATTTGAAAAAGTAAGGGGTTTTACAAATAAAAATTTGTGGCCATAGGCTATAAAATTTGTGTATTTATTAGTCAAAATGTGACACTTGCACATAATTATAGTGGAGCAAAGCGCTCTAAGAAATAAGTTTGAGCTTATATTATGTTTAACTATGCTCAACAGTGGTAGACATTTATTTATGAATAATACATACATTGTTCAGAATACAATAACTTTATTACATAATATAGAAAAGAATATTATAATGCATAGATGGGTAGGTTTAAAAAGATCACCTTTATCTCTGGTTCATGATTTAATTTTCTTTTACTGCATCTCCTTTTTACATTACTTCAGCCTTATCTTGTTAAATGAGTCCGTTAAACAAATTCATATCCATAGTTTTAATCTTATAAAAGTAAATTAAAAAAAAAACTTCGAATTTTTACTTTAGTAATGGATGTGGTTGATGGGCTGAAAAATATTCAAATAAACATAAAATTCATTAAAAGATTAATATGTAATATTATTTAATGACAATCTAATAGAGAAGTTAAAATAATGATTAGTTTATATAAATAATAGAGAAATTAAAAGAAGTAATAAAAAACAAATGCTATTATTTTTGTTGACATTTTTTATAATATAAAACTAGATTATGTATTTTTCTTGAATAAAATGTAGAAAAAGCTAGGGCAATATAGCCAATTTTTTGGCATATTTGGAAGACATTTCTTAACCTAATATTTTGGAATGGGAAATGTGGATGGGACAAAGGGATGATTGTCCAAACCAACAGCTTAACATGTCCTCTTAGACATAGAACAATAGATTTAATTCGCTTTTAGTTAAAAATTCATTGATCTATTCATCTATTGTCAGCACCAAATACAATACCTACTGACATCGATGCTGATGATATGAAGAGGCACATCATGAGGAATAGAAACATTTATTTATTAATTTCAAAATGCATAGCTGAAAAAATACTAAAAAGTCTATATGAAAATCATCCAAATGCTCTACAAGTAATGAATCACTTCAAATTATTTGAAGGTTTCTATTTAAATCTCAGATTTGTACTAATAAGCCTAATTTATCTCTTATAAAAAAAATTTAAAAATCTTTCACTCATACAAAGTTACACTATCCCTGTCTATTAGCCTATATGTTATTTTAGTACTTGTCTTTTCCCCCTAGCTTTGATGAAATGAAAATCCAATAACGTACTTTATCAAAAAACAAAGTCTAATGGTAATGATTTTGAAGTCACATTACATTTTCTTTGCAGTCACATAGTTATAAAGTGGTTTCAAAGAGCTAGGTGTCTTTTAGGTTACATTAAAAAAAACATAATAGGTAATGCAATAAAAAGAAACACTTTACAGGCAAGTCCAATCATAGTTGATAGGTTTTCTAATAATGGAGAGAAAAACTGAATCAATCTTTTCTTATACTTCATTACTGCATACCAATTGTCTTATCAATGTACAATCTTGAAATTTGGTGAATACCAACAAATTACAGTCCCAAATGTTTGTATAAACTATAGTGTAGTTGAGAAATGATGTTACATCAATGACATAATCAATTAACAAGAAAAGTGATTCTATCAGTTTAGAAAATCTGTCATTAAAGACATAAAATTGAAAGAACATTTTACAGTTGTAAAGTTTTATATAAAATTATAATGAGAAAGAAATCTATTGATTTATCATTTAGGTACGATGTTAATAAAATGGTAAATCGAGATTCTTACATTGGCTGTTTATGAGTACATTTTTCTTTCTAAATAGTGAAAGAGATGAGTAGTCAAATGAGTTGAAGAGCGTTGTCTTCATACCATAATTAACTTACCTTAAGAGCCTTTCTGATCACTCAACTATGAAGGAAATTATTGAAGCGTGCTATGTAAGTATGTAGGTTCATCGGTTCCCATGTAGTACCTAAGCTATTTATATTTAAACATATAAGATCTTGTTGATTACTATAATTCTAATTATACTTATCGTGGCCTTTGTTAAATCATGTTAAATCTAATATGGCAAATATAACTTGCATAAAACTCTAAAGCAAAAAAGAAATCACAGATATAATAACTTTGGTGTAAATAAAAAATTCTACTTCGAAGACTTTAAAAATATGAAAAATATATCAGAATACATTATTACTTTGTGATAGATAAAAAATATGTATATGTAATGGAATCTATATCTAACTTTATTTTCTTACCACAAACCTGGTATATTATACAGGTAAACAAAAGTTGTGTTATAGAAAAAAAACCTAGAACCGGACTATGGAGTAAAATATAAAGAAGGTAGTTTCATTGAGAGTTAAAACTTACTGGACTATTTAGCTCTATGTTGTGTTCAGTTTGCTAATATAAATGACAAAAATTCTGACACTAAAATTTAACACACCTAGAACTTCTCAGTACAGTAATCATTACCGCTTGACAAAACACCAAGCTTCTTTACATTTTCCATATTTCTCACATCACCATTAGTTTTCTTCTACCCTCAAAAAACATATTCAAAAATTTTAGCACATTTTCTGCTTAATTTAAAGGTAAATTAAATAGAAAATTATGCTCAAATCTTTTTGTGACATTAACTTGACTTTTCCACTGATCATATATGGTATAGATATATACTACTAATCGAATTGAATTGAAATATTTATGCTAATTAAAAGTGACTTTATATGCATAAGTGAAAAATGTTGTTCCCATATCCTTGCCAACACCTATTCTGCAAATTAGATTCTTGGAATACAATTTCTATATAAAATCAAAATCCACTTTGATTCATCATTCCTCTTGGTGCTTTTCTTAGTAGCAATATTCTAATAAGATCAATGTGAGAATTATATTATGATTCTTTTGTGTAAATAAAAAAATATTTTAGTGCCAAGTGGATTTTTCAGTTAATTACAATAAAGGCCAATAAAGATTATTAGTTAATTTGTGAGATATACACATACGCATTTCTTTCAAATGATATATGAGACGTGCAATGGTATCTATGTATTCATCTTGTGACTTTGCTTGTACAAACACTTCATTTTCAATTTGATTACTGGTCTTTTGTATCTGGACACCCGAGGCCTGTATTGCTACTGCACTAAAATATATAAGAAAACTGTTATTTGAATGGAAATATTATTTAAATTTACATAATCTTATAAAGGGAGTTGCTCGATGGAACTTTCATAAATATTTTCAAATATATTCCAGCAAATCATCAAAAAAAATGACCTTGGTATGGTCATTATTCTATTTCTGAAATTCACATGTTTTTTTTGTTATTATTTCAATATATCACAATCGATTTCAATAAGTTTCCATATATCAAAGAATCTTTGATACCTATTTCAAAATTATGTAGTAGAATTGTCTTTTTTAAGAATCCTATAATAAAAGATTTGATCATTTATTAAGTAATAAATAGAAATATGACCACGCATAAAATAATGCAATATAAATTATAAATATAGGTATAAGACTAGAATTGCTGTCTAAGGAAAATTTCAAAAATACTTTGGAAAATAGACATGATTAGATTATGAACTCCAGTAGATCAGTTCACCACAAGACAGTAACATGATAGCGAATAAAAGAAGGTATTCTTACATTTTTCTAGCAATACTTCTTCGGAATGTCTCCGATTTCCAACCATCATTATCATCTTGTACTGACATTATGCGTCTTGTAAAATGAAATTCAAAAAGTAATACAAATTAATCGGTTATCTTTACTGCCACTTCTACGTTCAGAGCTAGAAATTTATTTAAAAAAACCGACAAAGCCAACAAAATTATTGTTTCAAGAAAGTTGAAAATTTAACGGTTCTGTTAATTGACATTAGTTTTGGGCAGTTATTATCGATTGAGAGTACGTACGTACATGCACGATGTATCGAAAGACTACGGTATGTATCGATATTTTACAAGTCTATTTTGTTCTGTCAAATGAAATTTAAGCGAAGATAGGCATTACTTTTTGTTAAATAAAACCTTTATTTTTGAGATGGTGACTGAATTAAAAAAATCTTTATAAATTATTTTTTTTTAATATTATAACTGATTTGATATATCTTAGATTTATTTATGTATTATAAAATAAATTAAGCTATTCTGAAATATTTTTAGATTCAAATTCTGAAAAACAACGAAGTTTTTCTCAGATTTGCAGATCAATAGATTATCCTTAAAACTTCCCGCTAAATTTATAGATGTGCTCTATGAATTATAAATATTGTCTATAAAATTTTGGGCTTTCCGAGCTAAAAGATTTGAAAGTTGTTTGATCCCTGCAGGATCCCTGAAACTTCTTATTACTTTAGAGCTCAAAGTGTACAAAAGTAAAAGAGCAGACTTATCACGCTCAAAAGGTCGATTTCAATGTTTTTTCAAGCACTCAGGGCTCAAGAATTATAGTTCTAATGCATTCTGAGCTGTGCGAGTTCAAAAATCTATATGTATTTAAAAAGAAAAACCGCCTTTTTAAATTTTTCAACTAAGATGTCTTTTGAACACGTTCGAACGAATCAATCGATTTTGATGATATAGCAAAGGTTAACGTTGTTTTTTAAGAAAAAAAAGTGTGTGTGTGTGTGTGTGTCAGCTCCAACCCAGGACTGGAGTATACTCTTTACGAACGATTATAAAAGAAATATATTAGTGAATGTAGGCAAATGAATGAAAATTTTATATTATCTAAAGCATGCGTGATGCATTTATTTATATTAATTATATTGTGAATTCGTTAAAATACATAACAAAACCATGAAAACATAAACAATGATAATTTCATGTAGTAAAGTTTTAAGTAAAATTTATTATTCCCCATTTACGTCATCTTGCGTTGTATTTATTCCAGGATTAATATCGACTTCATTGAATACTGAGACAATTGGTTTGTGGTAACTAAAATATGATATATAGACGTCGGAAGATATATGTGTGATAAATCGCAAAAACATCCAATTAATAGTGGTACCATTACTAGTTCTTCCCAGTGTTTTACCAGAAAAATTTATAATTGATTTATGATCAAATTATAATTGATTAAAGATATTAAATTCCACAAGTTGACAGTTGTTATTTATTAACACTAAATGAACAAAGTATATACTGATATAGTTATGTCGGGGCTATACTTTACATACACTGCTAGGGGATGGGCAAGATAAGTTGCGTATGAATATGGAGACATGAGTATAGTCTCCATACACACGAGTCTGGCCTGAACGTAACGTAACGTAACGTCAAGTTTAATTTTACTCCTCATGATTTTTCTTACATCTGGCTTATACATGAAAAAAATATTCTTAAGGAATAAACTCTAATAAACTCCAATAACTGGATAGATTTTGGAATATATCTGGAGAACAGCTTACAAAATATTGTGAAAAACCAATTTTTGACAAATTTTTCTCCAACAATATTTCGAACAGATCAACCGATTTTTATGCAATTTACGACAGTTAATGCAACTGTTTGGGATAAAGAGCTGATTAGATTTTGCTATCGATCGGTTGCTACCGATCGATAGCAAAATAGTTTAAAATAGTTTAAAAATAGTTTTAAAAAATTTTAAACTATTTTTGAGATTCCTCAAAATTAATTGGACGAAAATATTGGAATGAGTTCAATGTTTTAGGTAATCCATGTGGAGTGGGCCACTTTTGAATGTTGTACACTTTGTTCCGATCCCTTAATCGATTCAAAAGTTATGAGAAGTGTATACATACACATGTATACGCACATACTCACGCACACACATAGGTACTCATACGAGAGAGAGAGATAGAGAAAAATCACTCGGGAAATGGACGCCTAGGCAAGTCCAAACTCGATTTTCGAAAAATGGACTGAAAACAATAACTTCCCAATTTTAAGAAATATTTTCAGTTCTCGTAAAGGGCAGTTAAAAAATTGCTGTGTGCATATTTTGGGATTAAAATGCTTGTAACGAATATAATAAGAGTTGTCATATGGATCAAATTGTTATAATTCAAAAAGCATTAGTCGATGGCGTTACTATGTATATATATACATACCATACATAATATATAATGAAAAAGGTTTAGGTAGCTGTTTTTTTAATAAGAAATCCATCAATTAAATTTTTTATGCATAATTGGTATAAAAATATTAACAGTGTACTTCATGAGAATATCGTGGTTACAACAAAAAAAAAAAAACGGAGGCATTAGATGAAATGAGGAGCAAATTTTGCTGCTGATTCCATTGATGCAACACGTGGTTGGAATTAGATTGTAATCATCCAGTACTTGATTTCACACCATTTAAAGGTAAAATGTGGTAAAAATACTCTCAATGTACCTTAAACTAAAAAGAAGAATCGTTATGTTTCACTTTCAACAAGAAAGATGGGTGCATAAAGTAAAAACGTCAACCAGCATCAAATCATAGTTCAGTAAAAGGGAAGTGCATGAAACTGTGGCTCAAAAGTATTTTGTATTGAAACTTAACATATATATGCATTTTGCTACACACAGCTTATTACATCAAAAGAATATTAAAAACTGATTTTAAAAAAGTGCACGCACAACTTTGCATGACAATGAAATGAATTAAAACAGTTATTACTTTTAAACCTTAATAACGACCCATGGGAGAAGTTGTTACAGAAATGGAAAGAGACTTATGAGATCTATAGAAGTTTTCTAAGAGAAATGTTGAAGAATTTCTTGATAAATTCAAAAATTCAAACAGTTTAAAGGGTGAATCTTTAATAAGGCTCGTTTAACAGTAATGAACAGGAATTCTAATATTTTACTACTATAGTGACTACGCTCATTTTTGTATAAGTTTAGTATAATAAATTACACACAATGCCATATTTGATAACAAAGAAAATGGAACAAAAATTCATATGAAACTTTTTCTTGATGAGGTCGAAGTTTGTCTTTTTGAGGCAACAGGCACATGAGTGATTCAAAGCAATTGCGCATTAAAAAACTGTATGAATTTGAGAAAGCTAGTAAAGAAAAAAATCTGTAGACAGATTAAGAAAAACGAAGAAAATAAAGGAAAGGAACAGAAGCACAAGGCAAATTTCACCAAAAATGAAGTCCTATAATAAAAATACCTCATATGTGAATCAGAGGGAAATAGATACGACAGACAAACAGGTTCGCTCTTATTTAGTTAAAAATATTACACTTAAAAACACCTCTTTCTAAAATAATATCAATGAACTTTTAATTTGATTTTATTTCCACCATATAATGATTGTTCATTATTTCATATGTATTTTCAAAATATTCTAAGGCATTATCGAATACAATTTTAATGTTTCAACAAAAAACTGAAAATTAGTTACTATACTAGAAGACAAATCTGCGAAAAGTAAAGAAAAACTTTAGATTTATACTTATACACTAAACTAATAAAATAAATTACAACTAAGGACGTTGATGAAAAAGATAATAAAATTGTAATAATAAAATAATAAAAATAAACCGCATTCAAGGACCTATTAAAAGAATTAGTTGTTTTTGGAGTCGGTACCCTGTAGGTATGTCAAATGCCAGTTTTCATAACATTCTTTTAACTCAATGTTTTATATACATGTTGAATATATGTGTATAGTTTGCTTATTACTTACAACTTTCAACACAGCAGTAATGTAAGTTAATATACGTTCTGTATTTTCTTAGTTACACAATAAACTGTTGTGTAACTAAGAGTATAGAGAACCAGATTTCCACACAACGTTGTAATCTTGACGAGTTTCATGGCACTTCACCGTTAGTTTTACTTCATGACATGCATTTAGATGAGCATAAGTTGCTTAACTTCATTCAATGGTGCTTTCTGTGACCAAATGCATGAGTTATGGTGGAAAACAGAAAGTGTCTGTCTGTGCGTATATTTGAAAAAATCCGACGATTCTTCTTGAATCCCATTATTGGAGCTTGGCTGGTATTACATTATCAGTTCTATTTCACAACATTTATCTGGATAATCACAAATTGTTTTATAACTTCAACGATTATCATAATCCTTGAAATAATTACTACATTGAGGAGTCCCAATCGTCATGTGTGGTCTTCATCATTTAATCCTTTTAACCAACGATACTTATCTTTTCTTTTACTTCAAAATAAAAATTAAGTTCACAATTTTAAAAAAAAATCTGTAGGTATTTGAGTATTAGCGATCCCCTGATACGACAATACTTAAGTTAAAGTTTTTGCTACTACTTTGCGAAACTGAAAAAAAATTTTTTAGCAAACATTAATGTGTGGCACATATTGCGACAGTTCTTTTAAAAACATTTAAAGTTTTTAAGTAAATTTTCTGATTACGTGAATAATTCGGGAAATAACCACTCAAAAAATAGCAGAAATTGTGTCTTCTTCGTTTTTTCCTAATGCAGTAATCATTACCCGATACTTATTTACCTATAGACGATTCCTCCTGAATTGATGTAATTACTTATAGGTCTATGTATAAACAGATGATATAATCGAGAAACAAAGTTTTTCGTGGAATTCGAATATCATTGTTTTGCAATAAATGGTGCTTCTACCAATTTCAATACATAATATAAAACTATCAAATAGCATTTTGTGGAATAGGGTTTTCTGTGGTAGTACAGTCAAACATCTTTAGACTAAACTAGCTTTGTGTTATTGCTTTGAATCGCCTATAAAAACATTTAAAATACAATAGATGACGCCACTTACCAACTACAACGCATTCGACCGCTGCTGTGTCATATTACAACGATGAAAATGTTAAGAAACGATGGTAAGATGTTATGTAATGTTTAGATCTTTTACGTAATTAATCACGTTGGTTAGATCCTTTTCTACTTAGCGTGACGACTGGATTTTGGTGTTATTATCCCCAAGCCAATCTGCAAATAGCACAAATCTGTTTTGCCAATCTTACGGTCGATCAAATGTTGTCTTAATCTTGTAAAAGAATATATAAGCATCTATTCCGATTAGTACATAAACGCTTTCTTTACTAAAACTTTCTAAAATAATTGTATTGTAATGAGGTCGATATGCACTCCACTATAGTTTTCTTATTACGATTCCAATCTGATTTTGATATTTTTATCAGTTCTGTGATCTCGGCTAGGAAATCAATTAACTTTAACTCTAAAGTTAAGTTAGTGTTTAAAAATTAATTTAGTTGTGTTTTAGTAAGATTAATATCGATGTCATAGTTAGAACAGGCTAATTTGCTCTAAAAACTGTAAGACGACGGTATTTCTATGCAACTTTTCATCTTCATATTTTCATCTTTTTAAGAATAGAATATAAGAAAAATCGCCTTCAAAACCTTTATAAATAATTAGTTAGTTTTGAAATCAGTTCCAGTTAAAGTAAGGAAAAGGAACATATACATAAACACGAATATGGAACGTAAAATATTCAATCAAAAAGAGTTTTTCTACTTAGAACAGTCGCAACTGAGTTTGATTTGTCTTTAGCTGGAACAAACACCAAAAACAACTGATTAGTTGTTTGTGAAGACTGTTTAAAAAATTATTTAAATATTTTTTTTATTCCTTTATTTCATTCCGGTTCCTATTTTTTTTTTTGAAAAACAAATTTTATTCAACATTTTTTAGTTACCATATAATTATATCTTTATATATCATTTAGCTACTTCACACGTGACTTAGGCCTTGGTTAATAAAATCGTAAAAGCAGTTCCGATATCGAATGTATTGTCCACTGGTAGTCATTCAGGGTCTATACATTCTTAGTTGGAGGGCAACTATCAAATTATTCTTATACAAACTACATAAATAATTATACTTATTCTTTATAATATAAACGTTATACAATTAATACAGATCACATTTTCATTCGCTTCTACATTAAATTAATTGACTCTGTTTCTAATGTTACCGCTAACAGTTTTAATGTTCAGATGTGTGCCTGTTACGATTGTCACGTTGGAATTATACGAATTAATAAAAATACGTGGGTAGATTAATAAGTAATTAATTTCCATTCTGCATACATATACTAGGTTTTACTAAAGGCCATGGAAAAGTAGATTTTTAGCTACAAATCGCAGTATTATCACTAACTGTTAAAGAGTGTTATGGTTTTTATCATCAGCTCAACAACAGGATAAGTACCATACGCAAAAGTTTGAGCAACTAAAAAAAGAACTCAAACATACTATAGGTGCGTTAATATTTGAGGTTTTTTTCTGTATTTTCCACCTCGGCCACCTCGAGAGTATACCCCTATAAACAAAAAAAAAAAAAATTCGAAGTTGGCCCACAGTTGACAAAGTTATCACGCTGAACAATTAGGGTGTTTCAAAAAAACAAACAATTTTTTTTTCTTCTGGTATTGAAAAGTTGAACGTACATAAAAAAACAAAAATTTTGGCACTAATTAAAGCCCTTAATATTGATATTAAGGTTTGCCTCTATTCATTTGTTTTTTTTCCATTTAAATAACACAGGAAATTTTTTTTCTTATTTTTAATTTTGATTACTTTAAACTGGTTCATTTGCTCGGTACCAAAACTTCAGGTCTTATTAAATAAAGATCTTAGTGACTTTGTATCTAAGAGTTCGGTGAAGATGTTTGAATTGTTTGATTTATCATATGATTTCTTAGATGAAGATGTTACTCTCTGGCCTGAGAATCAAAATTTCTTAGAAAACCTGGAGTATTTTAAGAAGCTTCAAGTTGTAAATGATGTAGCAGAACGTGGTGTGGCATTGATAGAACAGTATAATCGTTGCTTAACAAAAGATGAAGAACAACTCAATATTTGTTGCAAGTAGTCACAGAGGACAGAAAACAATATCCGAATTGTAATAAATCTAATTTTGTGACACCGTAATATTTTAAAGTCAACAAAAAATATTATAATTTGTATATATTGTTGTTTATTATAAAGAATTAATTGTTTAAGAAATTTTGTTACTGAGTGAAAAATAAAATTAATTTGTTATAGAAAACCCAAAATTTATTTATAGAATTTTTTATCTTTATATTTACGTATTCGTGCTTTTGCATGTTACGTATTGAATTAATGGCAAAAATAAATAACAGTTTCAATTTAAAGGAATTGAAGTGATTTTAGATAAAACATAGAATAAAAATAACAAAAGATATTTTTTAAGTTTTAATAGAAAAATGTGAAATTTTGATTAGTATTATTTTCAATCGCGAATATTTTTGAAGCGGTTGCTCTGACGAACTTTGACCTTCAGGTCTTTTTGTAGAGCGTTGAATTTCCTATAAGACCTGAAGTTTTGGTACCGAGCAAATGAACCAGTTTAAAGTAATCAAATTCAAAAATAAGAAAAAAATTTCCTGTGTTATTTAAATGGAAAAAAAACAAATGAATAGAGGCAAACCTTAATATCAATATTAAGGGCTCTAATTAGTGCCAAAATTTTTGTTTTTTTATGTACTTTCAACTTTTCAATACCAGAAGAAAAAAAAAAATTGTTTGTTTTTTTGAAACATCCTACTGAACATACATAAAAAATACATACAGATCAACACAGAACTTCCTTCCTTTTTGAAATCGTTTAAAAAACAAAACTTCCCAGTTATTATATCACCATTTTAAGTAAGCAATTCTTGCATATGTATACACTATGTAAATCTCTTAAGCATTTTTTTGAAAAAGTAGCCTGGTTTATAAAATACAACGTAGATAATTTAGTATGAAACACAATTCAAGCATCCTGTGTCATCAACATCATCTGATTGCACGCATGGTATGAACAACAAAAGAAGAAGTACGCGGGCTCTTCTTACATCAATTTCGGTCACACTAACTGAATGCACGGACTACGAGTAGCAAGTCGGAAGGAAGTTAGCAGTAGTAAGCGCAGTTCCCTGTCTTCGATAGTGAAGATCAGCAAAGCCACACAAAGAAATAAACAAGCTTTACAGGTTGGTTCATTAATCATTTACAAAAGTTATTTATTTTTCTGTTTGTTTATTGTTAATTCTGTTATGTTTATTGTAATTGTAATTTGATACTCTATGACGGAAAAGGGCGACGGCGTGCTGTTCATTTACATACAGTGTATATAAATTTATATATTGGTATCTAGGAAACAGTTCTAATAATTTTGATGAAAAATTGTACTTTGATAATATATATTTTTTAATGTTATCCAAATGAACGTCTTTCCTGGAAATTGCGAAATGAATTGTGAGCGTTGCTCTATAACACAATCTCGTAAGAGAAACAGAAAATCGATACAGATCGACGTTTTTAGGGTTCTGAGCCAAAATGGCAAAAACTGAACCCTTGTAGTTTCATTACGTCCGTCCGTCCGTATGTCACAGGCATTTTATATAAAAAAATTCAATACGTATATTGATGAAATTTATAGTGTAGGTATCTTGCATAAGCTGCTACTTAGTTTGGTAGTTAAATAACAATAATAAATATTTCTAGGGGGGCAAATACATGTAATAGAACATAAAAAAAATTTTCTTTAGCAAACATCAACGTGTGCCACACATTTCGACAGTTTTTTAAATACATTCTAAAGTTTCTAAGAAACTTTTTTAGCTAATTGAATATTTTCGGAAATAATCACTCCGAAAATAACAGAAATTGTGTCTCCACCCCTTTATTCTCTAAACCTTATATCCAAAAAATATGAAAACAATAAAGAAGATAATGCTTAATGAATACTTTCACAACAAAAAATATTTAGAATGTGATCGGATATATTGTTTATGAGTTGTTGCCTAAAAACTGCGCTTCTCAACAAAAGGACATAAGTGCCATGAAAATACGCCCTTTTGCTGATGCTCTTTAGTGTATACTAGTTTAATAGTAGTAGTCGACATACCTACTTCTAGTTATAGGCGACTAAAGTGCTTATAACTATTCTGTGAAGGAAACATGAAAAAAGTGTAATAATGTACTTTTTTTTTCTGTAGTGCATTTCTTTGTAATAATTGCTTCGGAACCCTATAATGAGCATGGTCCGACATGCTCTTGGTCAGTTTTTTGAAATACTTGCGGAAGTGAAAGTAAAGTTCACGCAATTACAAAATATAGCTTTCGTTGTAGGCTCAAGGTTTTTATTGAGACAAAATAACAAAAATTTTGTATATGAATTTAAGCATTAAATATCAACATAAAATACTGACAGCGGGACTTAATGATTAGTGGGTGCTCATTAATTTATAGAATTCTTGCCCAGTAAATGATTTTAGTATTCATCGTTTCTTCAATAAATGATTTCTGCCGTTCCAATTTATATTAAAAACTACTATAAAGACGATAAATATAAGTGGGGTAAGCTTTATACTTAAATAAATAAGCATTCGATGTAGAAATGAATCGTAAATAAAACACAACGCTGTTTATAGTTCGTGTTAAATAATTTATTGTCTGGCGTATTTTACAATATCATTGTATGCCTACCATAGACAGGTATTATCGTATATATCACTTTAATCGATAGTATTTCTACTTATAGCATCATACTAACAGAAAACACCTTCGAAGGGGCCATAGCCAAAGCAAAAGGAAATCTGTAAACAATGAAAATTGACATATGGTAAAATAATTGTGGCACGTGAGTGGGTAATGTTTTTTATTTTATGAAACGATGCAAATTTTATGAGGAAATATTAAATACACCTGTATCAGTTAATATTGATATGCAGCTGTTGCAATTCCTGTAATTGTATATATCAATGGATTTCAAAGATATAAACTCCACAGATTTTGATATGACTTTTGTTAGCTCTCGTCAGCGAGACGTATTTAAGGATTGATAAATGTTCAAAGAGATTAGAACGCAAATTGAAAGTGAGTGAATCGTTAAAACACTTCTATAATGATGAACGACTATCAGAGTTCTATTATTTTTCTTTCAAACTTACTGCTAATAAGTGAGTTTTTTGAGGAACAAACACAATGGAGTGGTGGAATCCATAGCTATTCAAGAAGTAACATTAGAAAAACATTTTAATTCAAACACAATGTGTGAATTTACAGATTCACTATAGCTTCTCGGAAACACATCGAAATCAGATATTAGTTTTTTGTGTTCTCTGAATTTAACAGTTAATTACAGTTTATAGGTACTCGTCGATATCCCATTTTTGCAGTTTCCATAGAAAAGTAGTAAAAAACTGTTAAGAAACTGTCTCAATATACTTTATGTAGGGTCCATTGAAGAGATGAAATATCTTAAATAGGACTGAGAAAGTCTTGTAAGTTCGATTTATATAATAAGGAAAAAGTTGTAGATTACTACAATATGTGTTCAAAATGTTGTTCTTTATCGTTTCATAAGAATCAAATTTGGAGAGTTTATCAGATTCAGTGAATTCTTTTTATTATTTTTTACATCCAATTGTTGTATCCATGAAACGGTGCTTTCTGTTTGCATGAAGCTACCTTATAACTATAAGTGTTGCCAGGTGCAAAAATGAGTTAGTTATATGCAGTTTGAAATGCTATTGAACGTTACGTCTTTTAAAAGGAATCCTTTAGAATGTCGCTTTTATTCTTAATTGACTTTTGTTATATGACATTATATTAATTCCATTGCTATCGCGAAATACCTATCATAACATATATTCGAGATATTTAAAAGATGAAGGCCCGCCATAACGGTAATATTCTAAGCCACCGAGATCTATATAATACTCAAATATTAAATGGGAAATCGTCTAGTCGGTTTTTCAATATCATGCACCATTTTTTATATTAAGAAATGTCTATTTATTCAAATAAAAAAAGGACTCTCTCTAATCGAATTGAATTAATTGAATAGTAAAAATAGTAAATTAATAAGGACATTGATACTGGGGTCAAACAAAATTCGTTAATGCTTTTGTGTCATTATTCAGAGCCAGAGGTTTCATCCGCGTGGATATAGAATGAATTCGTCCATATTTTAGATCGATCGATCTCGTCGCCAAGTCTGATTCCAATTATAGTTCATCTGGTTCTCGATTCCAATTATGATTCCAGTACTGTATTAGTTTTCAACGCCGCTCTCAATTTCAATGACGATTTCTGTCCTAGTTCTAACTTGGATAATGACGTTAGTAATGAATTAAGAGATTTAAATTGTAGTGTTGTACTAGAGCGGACAATGAGAACAAAATTATTATCTACAACGTGTTGATTGTTGATAATAAGTCGCTTAATCTAGTGCGACACGCCTATATAATGTAATTAGACAGTTATTATCGAAGCATGATATCGAAGTTTTATCAATGTCCGCTATATAACTATATTTTATTAATCTCTGGGAACAACAAAATACAATTTTAACTAATAGTTACATAAAAAAATCATCTGAAAAAATGTACATTTACATGTCTAATATTTTAAGATAAAATTGTATTAGTGATAAAGATAAAAAATAATCAATATGTGAGGTATCATGCGAAAAAAAAATTTAAAATAAAGAAATAATAGAAAATGTGATGAGGCAATACAAAGATTAGAAAAATGTATTTTATTTGGAGATACAAAATAATTTTTAATTCCACTATCGAAGATATCATAGCTTCGATAATAAATGATAACCAAAAATTTTACACAATTTGTAGAATATATGTAATAGTATAATTTACTCATTAATTTCATAAAAACTGATAACAGTTCCAAATAATGCACACATTAGTGCCAAAAAAAGGGTATATATTGATTCAGAAATCAGAATTTATAGTATATGTATAATAATAAAAATGGAAAATATAGCTAAACCAAAAACATTTTTGGATCGTATAATAAACAAGAAAAAGCCAATTGCGGATATGCCATAATCGACTTAAACCAATAATCTCCAACAAAATTATGGGCTAAGTATATCGGATCTTGGCAACATCTAACAAATGACATTTTAACAATTACAAATGGTTGTTCTCGTTTGCGACTACTTTTTGTGTGGGTTATTCGGGTGCTGCTCGACATTGCTTCGTTCTTTATTTTGAACCTTGAAAATGTGACATTTCAGCGGCAGAGAGCATATATAGATCTCGTTATTCTAATTTCGGTGAGGCGATATGGACTTTTTCTGCGAATACATTAAAGGATGAAAATAAGATGTTCTGTGCATTTGTATATAATTTTTATGGCACGTTCTCAGATACACGTTACTATTTATTTACATCGAAAATGTTTCCATTGAAAAATAGTTTCATCGACATCTATTCAATTGTTATCATACTTTCAAATCGAATAGTTCACACAAATTTCAACCATTTGGCAGACGTTAAAAATAAAATACCAACGGGAAGTTACGTTCACTTGCAACACTTGAAAATTCGAGACTCATTTTTTTTAGACGATACAAACACAAATCGGATACGTGAGAGTACAGCTCTAGTAAAGTCTTGTTTATCTTCACTTAAGACTATTTTTATAATTAGTGAGACGCTTATATAAATGCAAAACACGATAACCCTAGCAATGCTTTGGCATGAACAAACGCGCGCACTCGCTTATTACTAGAGTAACCCTTTCGGGTGAGGTACAAGGCCCGATGTCACTAAATTATACATTAATTTTATACAAAAATAAAAAGATACAAAATTAAAAAAAAAAAGAAACAGTAATCAGATCGGTCGAAGAACGTGATTATAAATTTGATAATAATTATAGTAACAATGAACTGTGGAACGAAATGAACTTCATAAAAAAAAAACTAAAATATAAAATCTAAATCTATAAAAATCTTAAGTTACTGCAATAACATTCATATCACATAACGCATAGGTGACAAAACGGGCTCGCTGAAATCCGAGTTAACGTATTATTTATTGTTCGTGAAATAAAATTTTAGGGTTACAAAATATCTGTCAAATAATCATGCTTCTACGAAAATATATAATACACACGACACGGTACTTAGGTAATCAGCACATTTTGTCTGAATACTAATAGGTACATATAATGTAATTAAAATTATCACGAAAATTTGTTGGTAAACGACAATTTTCTCGAAGTATTTGAGATGATCTTTATAATGGCCATGAGTATTTGACAGTAAATGTATACATTTCGTTTGAAATAACTATATAAAATACATATTTTCAATATAACGGTAGCTTTGAGCTGAAACATGTTTACTGAACTACGTCATCATGGATCACAATAAAAGTTCTGGCGCGCAGCACGATGTTCGCGTCCACACAAACACAGTTGTCTGCATCAGTCTTCGATCGGCCGGTTGGACATAGACGTCCGTACTTCACACCCGACAGTTCATCGTATGCGTTCCATAACGACCGACGCTCACGCCATGCCCTTCCCATCTGTCGGTCCGAGGGCCGTGATCGACACATATTGAAAATAATAATATTCAAATAAACAACAACAATAAAACGAACAAGTTCTCCCCGAAAATATGGTAATAAAATTTAGTTACAATACGTAATATCTACAGTTATTTACAGTCTGGTCAACTCGAACGTAAATGTAATAATACAAGACGAGGGCCCGGCGCTACCGGCCTACTTCGACTAAACGCAACAAGATTTAACAAAACAATTACACATATGAGAGCGCATCCTTATTTACACTAGCGTCATACAAAATATACGTAACTCGATATGAACTTTAATGGCGTCAAATGTACAATTAATTAAAATTTATTGCACTAAACATGATGCTGGAAAAGTATTTAAGGGACGGCGTCCCGGGAGGCCGTGCGCGAACATTTCTGGAAATTCCTGGGAGATGTTCGACAGTGAATGCTTTCACATAAGGGTGGCGGGGGTGGCAGCGGCGGCGGGAGGCACGTTGTTGTTGGGTGGGTCGTGCGCATGCGCTGGGCAATAGAATTGCTTATGCGCCTTATAAGTATTTATATACTTGAAGGAGATGTCGCACGCCTTGCAGTAGTTGGGGCCGGGAGTCTCTTCGTCGGCGTCGGGCTCCCGTTTTATATCGGGTGTAGTATTAGTGTGCGCTGGCGCAGGTACCGGAGGGGGCGCGGGCGGCGGCGCTGGGGGCGCCTCGACCGTTTCGTCTGGTTCGGGTTCGTCTGCGCCGTGCACGAGACGCGCATGTCGAACGATATTACCGCGGTACGTAGACGTATACGCGCAGGACACGCACCGATGGACACGGTCCGCGGCGCCCGCGCCCGCCGGTGTCCCCGCGCCGACCGGGACGGACGCGCCCGCGCTCGATCCGGTACTCGGTGATGTGCTTTCTCGACCCTCGTCTTCGACGACGCATGCTATGTAGGTTTCTTCCTATAACGAAAATATTCGTTAACGTTTACAAGATCACCTGTATTAAGTTAATTTATGCTTTATTTTAAAAGTAGCATATTGAACAATAGTCGATTCAGTCACTGGGTTATTATTATATTTTGAGATTTTTTTTTACCCCGTGCAGATTTTAATTCTATACCACAGTTTTATTCTTAATGCGCGTATCTTTAAAACAGTAAATTTTAAGTTACGAATTTTTAAAATTCTATGAAATGTAATCTAATAGCCATGAACCTAATGGAATTTAAAGAAAGAATCTGATTCTAATTCTCAACAATGGATAATTTCCTTAACGGACAACTTTTTATGTTCCTTATGTTGCCAAAAAAAAAAAATATTAGAAGAATAGTTTTGGTGGGTAAATATTATCTATTATTAATTAATTGAACGTACGTAAAAAGATCAAAAGTCAGAAGTTCTTTAAGAGATTAAAATTTAGTCAAAAAATAAAAAAATTAAACACAGTTTAAAATATGTACCTGTAAATCGACCGGTTTCTTGGGAAAATGCATCCGGATGTGTGTACGCATCCCGCGTAGCGTGTTGCCGCGGTATCGGCAGATGGTGCAACGAAACGCCTTTACGCCGGCGTGCGACTCCATGTGCCGCTGGGCAGCCGCAGCCGTGGCAGAGACGGTGTCACAGCACGGACACTTCCAGCCTCCGTCGGAGCCGCCGCCGGACGCTGGCCGCGCTGCCTCCGCAGCCCCCTGTCCCGTCGCGGCGACGGCTCGTGGTGAACGCGTCTCGCGTTTGGAGCAGTAATACGACTGGTGTGTCGCTAAATTGTCTAGCGAATTGAATCTGATGCCGCACGCGAAACAGATGAGTTGCCGGTAGGGGCGTGGGCCCGGTTCCGGCGCGGGGCTGGCGCGCTCCTCCAGCGTTCCGCTCGAGCAGTAATGCCGTTTGTGTACCAAGTAGTTTTCATATTTGCAAAAAACGATATTGCATTCTTTACATTTAGATACGCCCTGTTTTACGAGAACTTGTGGGGCTGGGGGCACGCCTTCGCAGCCCAGTCGCAGCGCTAGGTTCGGCGCTAGTAACGCCGGTGTTAAATGTGGAATAAGTTTTTCTTCGGGCGGAGAGGGCGTTGCCGTCGGTTTGGGAGTAGGATCCCGAGAGTCGCGTCGACGTCGTTTGGGCGAACTTTCCGTGCTAGGTGATGCAGAGCGCCGTGGCGAGGGCGTGCGCGCTACTGGTGACACCGGTAGCGACGGTGCGCATACGATCTGTTCAGGCGTCGTCGATCTCAGGCGGTTTTCTTTTTCGTTATCGTCGCGCGCATGAGGAGCGGGCGCGTCTGGTGAGCGGCGTACGCTGAGGTCGAGCGGCGCGCTGCTCACGCCGTCGCGAGCGATGTCGCGGGGCCGGTTTGCCGATTTTAGGACTTCAGGTTCTCTGTCGTCTAGGGGAGCGACAGCAGCAGCGGCGAGTGCTCGATTTATCGGTTGAATCGTACCGTTAGGCAACAAAAAACAAGGTGCGTCCGGGTCGGGTAACATAGCGCGCGGCAGGACGCTCGCACCAGTTATCAGCGAATACGGTAATATGAGGATGGGATTGGTGGGCAGCGCGAGAACAGGCTGGGTGCTGGCTGGTGAGGGTGGAGTGGCGCGTGGAGAAGCGGGTGCGGATCCGGATGTGCCAGAGGAGGGGCCACGAGTACTTCCTGTACCCAATTGTTTCACAATTTGGCGGGTACTACAATAATGGGTTTTATGAGCGCGGTAAGTTTTTGTCGAACTGAAGCGAATATCGCAGTCAGTGCAGTATCGATCCTGAGCGGGCGGCGTCTCGGCCGTGTCTCCGTTGGTGTGAGGAGCATGTGCCACAGGATGCGCAGTTGGTGCAGCGACTGCGGGTGGGTTCGGCGATGTTGAATGCATACGCATATGCCGATTGAGGCTGACCTTGCGGTCAGCGCTATACGAGCAATGCGTGCATACGTATTGTTTACCACTTCGCGGTGTCTTGACGGGTGTGTCACTACTGGATTCATCGTTGGCTGCATCGGTAGGGGCGTCGCTGGCTTCGGCGGGCGGTTTGGGCCGTCGGTGTGAGCAATAATACGTGCGATGTGCTTCGAGGGTGCTTAACGACGAATAACGAATACCGCAGGGTACGCAAATATACGGCGGTACGCCAGCCGTCGGGAATAGCCCTGGAAAAGCGGCACTGAGCGCCAGGTAGTCTCGTGCAGAAGGTGGCGCTGCTGTGGGCGCGTGAGGCGCTGCGGGCGCAGGCGGCGGTGATGGCGTGGGAGCTTCGCGCTTTAGTGGCGCCGCGGTAGGTGCGAGTGCAGGATCGGTCGCGAGGCTGGTGTTGAGGCGTAAGCGCGGCGGAGTGGGGGAGGCGGCGGCGGGTGCGGGCGAGCCCGTAGACGCGGGCGAGGCGCCGCCGCTCGACGTAGCTCGCTCGCCCGCCGAGCTGGGCGTGCGAGGTTCTCCGGTCATCGCTTCGTTCTCGTTTCTCCATTCCTCGTCTTCACCTGTAACAAAAACGGTTTTTAAATTTAGTTTCGCTTTAAGCACAGGAATTGTAGAAAGCCCGACGAGTACAGAGACATGAAGCTGATAAGAGCGACTTCGTCACGTTCGGTCGCGTCATATCGGCCGCCCGTCTGTCAGATGGCTCGGGGCGAGTCGAGGCATACATTAGCGCTCCTAATTGAGACGTGAGGCGGCTATGTAAATGAGATCCTCGGAGCGTGCGGCGTGGGTGGGAGCGAATCCGCTATTTGTATTAACGAGTCCAACAAATGGCAGTCGGCACGAGGTCGCACATGCTCACCGGGAAGACTCGGGCGGCGACGGAGACACGGCAACACGGGTGAGCCTCGTCGACTCGCAAAGAGTCGAGGCACGGGTGTGCATAAACAGACCAAAAATTAACGGGCTCTCGTGTAATATTCAATCTGATTTCCAGAAAAAAAAATCGCTCACGTTCATTTTGCAGCGATAACGATCTGGGTCGGAAAGGAATTAACCTATCTTTCCGGCAACGATCTCGACTCAAAACTCCAATTAATGAGAAACTCAACTTCATTCAGCGCGCTCGCGCCCGCGCCGATCATTATACGCGCACGACACCGTGATCGACGCGCCGATTGGCGGGCGAGGGATTCGCCCGACGCCTGATGCTCCCTGTGTTCATTACGATCTTACAAAGATCTTTTTTTAATTAACTACCTACTACAATTTTAATACTTATACAATTCATTTTCGTATCTCGAATTGTATACGATGACAATACGATTCGAGATTAACTTAACTAACTAGCTGCGCCCGCCGTTCCCTAGTAAGATTTTTTATAAATAAGTGAAAAGCGCGAAAATCGTGCTATCCTCGCTACCCTTGGCGGTCGTCCGGTGTCGATAGCTGAGAGTTATTTCAGAAAAAGGTTTTTTTAAGATCTATAATTATGAAATACAAAAATTTGAGTTTTCAAATACGTACATAAAGGCGTGATAGGGCCACAAATAGGAGAAATTAAAATACTACAACTATCATTTACGTTCGATAATGCACTGTCTAAACGTATCGATACATTTAATAAAAATTACCCTGGCTATGTATTGAAATACATTTGAAGAACGTGTTTTTAAAATACGTTATTTTCGCCGCGGCCGGGTTCGGTCTGGCGTGACTGTGTTTCATTTAAGCGGTGACCGAGCGAGCCTTAAAGTTTGCAGTTTCGTTTTAAAAAGATGCAATTTCTAATCTGATCGGTAACGAAATTCTTTAGGCCTTTAAATTGATACTGGACGAATCTCATTAGCCTAATAAGAGCATTGTAGTTTATGAATAAACTGTAGGAAATTATGATTTTACAATAAATACAATGGATAAGAGCATGTCGCACCATGCTCACAACAAGGACAATATGTAATTGTTTTCTAGATCTTTTAGTGCCAATTTAAAAACTAGTTTCAAGACTCGAGTATTATTCTAGTCGGGATTCAAAGTATATACAATGCAAAGGGAAGTTTCGTAACCTGCATGTACATCATGTATGAATCTGTAGAAAGGATATATCCATAACATGCATCGTTCAGGCATGCAACGGGAAAAAGAAAGAAGACGAGATTTACATTCACACGAAGCCCTTTGTTGTCTGGACTGAGAAAATATATGCAATATCATCAAATATTGTGCATAATACGTATAACAATCAGGCTGCGCCGACCTAGTGGACTAGAGAAACAAACAGCTGTAATATATTCCGGACAGAGACAATTAAACTCGGTTTTTTCTGAGTGATAACGGTTCAACGCAAATTAATTCTTATATATGAAGTTCATAGACGCATCAGGTTAGTTATGTAGATATAACCCTCCTCTTTCAAGTTTCAGGCTACTTGTAAACCGTTTGACTGCACAATATCTATGTATTGTATCATCCTATATATATATATATATATATATATTATGTTTTGTTTTATTTATGGTTTTATTTTGTTTAGTGCGCTAGTAAATTATAATGATTGGCGAAAAAGTGGATATTGCTGTTTAGACTCAAAAAATCCTCGTTGAAATTGTAATTTTTACGTTTTACCTTGTAGTCATTTTTGGACGGCTATTACTGTTAGATATTTCGGACTTGGAACAATAATGGCCTATGGAGAAAAACTAACTATGGAAAAAATATAACAAGACCATGACGATCATAATTTGTTGCCCTTGTCGTAGGCATTATTGTAAGAGCAGACAAAAAAGTAGCGGAAAAAAATTTGACACCAAATTAAATGGTATAAAAAATATTTCATGAAACTTGACAATTAAAAAAACAATATTTAAAAATGTTTTTATTAAAAAAATAAGGATAGGGTAAATTGTTAAAAAAAATTAAACTTTCATTTTTAGTAGGCTTAGGTGCCATTCATTAATTGCGTAAGGACGATTTTAGCTATTTTTAACCCCCCCTTCCTTCCCCCATGTAAGAGTACATAAAATTTCTCAGACTTCTTACGTAAGATTTTATTTGGTTTTAGAAAAGGATCAATTACATTAAAACTCATGATTTGATGTAAATCAATATTTTCGATTGCATTGAAAAATATAAAAATAGGTAATTAAATAAAATATTTAGTATTTCAGCAAATATAAAATAGCCCCCATATTCATGTACTTGACCCGAATTCGGGTCTGTTCGATTGTAGTTTTTTTTTTCTAAGAAATCGTTCAATACATATAAATTGCATATTTTTCATAATATAATTTCTTTGGTAACGTGTGTATAACATCAATCTATGAAGAAACGGCAGCCGAACAGTGTCCATCAACACACTACCCTGTTTTTATTTTCTTTCCAGGTCATTACCGGTCTAAATTTTTTACATTAAAAGACTTTCGATAGAGGCACTGTTGCAGACAGACAGGTCAATATCGACGTAATTACAAACAGGTTTTGCCTTTAT
The DNA here is from genome assembly GCA_005406025.1 of Eumeta japonica. NCBI lineage: Eukaryota > Metazoa > Arthropoda > Insecta > Lepidoptera > Psychidae > Eumeta > Eumeta japonica. The sequence continues at coordinate 50,108 of BGZK01001334.1, forward strand.
GATTTTGACACATGTCGCTGTGTTTTTTTTTATTTAAATGCAAAAATAAGGAATTCTTGTTTTTTGATCAAATATTTCGAGTTTGGTACAAGTATTTTTAACTTTAACCACGCTAAGTTAGCGATTTTTAATGTAGTGCAGTTAGATTTCAGCAAAATTAGATGGATATTTTACAGCAGATAAGAATTCAGATCATCCACGGCTTTCTAAGTATACAGGACTCATGTTTAAGTACCAAGCTAAATACTGAAGCCTTAGTAGTCATAAATCGTTAGGTTTTGCAATTTTTCTGTACTCTATAAGAGTATAGAATATATTCGATGTTTGGTATCATTTTTTAGGTATGGTAATACAAACTGGGAATTTCTATAGACTCATAGACAAGCGGATACAAAATAAACTTTACATACCGAGATAGGTGTAGTAGGTAGAGTAACTGCCATAGTACTTCATAAATCGTACAGATAAATTGTATTCAAATCCTGATTCGAATATTAATGATAGATTTATTTTGTCCTCGTGCTTTTGCGTTCGTTATCAGATCGGCGAGAGATCGGGCACCAATTAAAATAGCCGTGGCCCGACTGCGCCCGCGCACGCCTCACAATCGGGCGATATCGATCTACGGGTGTCATGGCGCTGAGCGATCGCCGGCCCACGACCCTCGTCTGTCTGAACGGGGTACAGGGGGCCAAATACGAAACGCGAAAGAAAACGATTTCAACAATTAAAACACGTTAATTTCAAAAGAAATTGAAGACTCAATTCCTCTTACATTATGGTTACATATGAGTAGTTTAAGTAGTCTTGTTACATTGCGGTTATATATGAGTAGTTTAAGCTGTTTGGCCGTTTATACAACGTGTCCTAGCTGATTGTTAATAAATGAGAAACTTCCAGACTGCTTTCTTGAATCAATGCCAAATTTTGGTTCAGTCTAAAGTGAATGTCAGAAATACAATGATAAATTTTATCATGCAAAAGTAACAACGTGGAGTTGGGTAAAACCACAATGATCGTGTTGACACCAAACCATGAATCATATCTGATTTTCTGTGGTATTACCGTTATGACAATGTGTCTAAACATGTGACCGTACGATATGAACACCGCACTTATAAAATACTACCATTTTTTATAGTTTGAAATTGATACACAAATAAGTACGAGCACAAAACATAGTTTTTAAAGTGAAAACTTCTCTAGCATCGTTGTGTTTTGAAGCTCAATGAAAAGAAAAAGTGACAATAAGAAGAGACAAACATATACATTAATGACATTTAACTTGCGGGAGAACGAGATAAAAGATGAAATGGCATACAATGCGAGAGACAGAGATATGTATGCTTGCGTTGCGCCTGCTGCGTATTGTCGTTGGTTTAAATTGAAAATATTGAGACTGAATAATAAAACGTAAAATATTTTTTAAACTTTGTATCAATATTATAATAAATGTACCGCATAATCATTCTACTTCTGATAGTGCACGCGTATCATTCTCCCGTAATTTCATTTTCTGAAAGTTACATTTCTAACGCCTGTGAACCGCACATATGCAGGGTAAACATGCAGACTTTAGAGCTCCCGAAGTAACTTATTCTAATTTTCAACCAAATCCATATACGTAAATGTTCTCAGTATAAGATTTTACTAAACGGAGAGCGTTTAAGGAATGGTGTTCACAAAAGAAGTTGGTGAGGTTTTGTAGCATAGGTAAAGGCTACAAAGTTACAACCAACACGGTACTTACGTTGTTAAAGCGTATTCAGTAACCGAAGCACGGCTAATCGCAGTCTAGTTTAATCTCGGCCAATCCGGGTTCAACATGGATTGCTTGCAAATTTTAAACGCACGACTGTCGGCCCTTTCCGAGGTTAAAAAAACCGATTGATTAATCGATCAATAAGCGGTTAAAGTAACATTTAAGTAGTCATCAAGGAGAAGACAAGACTTAAGATGACTGCACAGAGAAATCGATAATTATATTCACAAGTTGACTTTGCGCGCGGTAGTTCATCTAAATGAACCGACGTTAGGCGACTTTGGCGTGGTTTCCGACAGGACTGATCGAGATAAGTGTCAGAAAAAACGAATTAATTCTGTCGCCAGGCGGGTTTCTTAACCGCACGGGCGCAGGACGGCTGGCCCTCGCCAGACGGTCCATGCGGCGAAATAATATTTATGTACATCGAGATGGCATCTGAAAGACTCGTAAACATGCCCAGAAGGACGGCCGGCGCTCGCGTACTTAAAAGTCTGAAGGGGTATGCATTCATTTGCCACAAATGAGGGGCAGACGCCTGGCGCATCGCGGCCGATCATCGCGCGATACGCGGCGCTCCGCGACGGGCGGGCGGCGTGCGTCGGCCTGCCCTGACCGCTCCGGTCAATTCTCATCGGCATTAAAGTTCTCAGGATTTACCGAGACGTTTTCAATTATCACATATTACATAATAATTTCTTTATTGTTAATTAACAAATGTTATGTATGATAATTTTATTGGTTTTAGTATTTGTCAGTCGATTTGATGTTCATGCTTGACTATTCGATGAGTTAATTATAAACGAGACCGGTCACACAGCGTGAAAGAAGTATTTTTTATTTAATTTACGATGCGATGATATGACACTATTTAAGTGTCGTGCTGACCACCATACTAGTAGTTAATTTAATTTTATTAACGACCCAGCATCACGATCAGTCAAAAATAAATTCGTGTATTTTAATTCAAAATCTCGTTTCGAGATTCACACATGAAAAATGCATTGAGACTGCAAAGGTGTTTTTACAACATCGCAAATACTTTATTGCAGTGGTTGACGGATGATCGTCATATTATGGTAGTTAAATCTCTACCACCAAATGAAACATTGCGCAATAAAATTGATTTTGTATTTAATTCTTGTATTTAATATCGTATTTAAAGACAGATATCAAAAATGCTCTCAAAATTTAATCCGCCAGTGAACACGGTGCACACACGCGCCACAAAAACGAAATGGCTTCGATTGTTTTTGGACGTGATAGAACAGGAGCGAGATTGTGCATCTCGCGCCACTCCTATTTAGAGAGTAACGTATGTGTGCAATAGAAAGATATTTGTAGAGTCAAATGACTAGTCGAATGTTGCATCAAGTCTTTACGTGCATTACCCCAATGCTGAGGCTTACCCTCCCGCAACCTTTTTAATTCAGATTGTAAAGTTTAGATGGTAGTTTCTCTGTTAACCGTCGATGAGGTGATAACATCCAATTCTTGGGCCTTAACGTGTCCTCTGAGGTACGAACGAGTGATTTTATGTTGACTTAATTTAAAGTAGTAGTTAATTTTATAATTATTAAAACTCATATACAGTACATTATGGTTAGAAGGTAATATTTTAGACCAATCGGACATCATCGTTCTTATTACGTTATTGAAATATCCTATTTATAATCAGAACTGTGAACGCAAACTACTCGGTCATGTAAAAGATTTAATCACTAAAGTGAAAGAAATATTTATTTAGCGTATTCTCTTTTAATATTTTGTTAATTTCTTTTATCTAACAATCTATTTTATGGTGTAGTCCTTTTCTGAAATGGTTTTTGAATACTTGGAATAGTCAACACTTAGATGATATATTAATTGTTATTTATCCGATAAAAAACGCATTCACATTTTCAATAGCCTTGAAGTAACAATTTGTTGAATAAATAAATTTTTTTAAAAACTCATTCACTTAGCTCCTTGTTCCATCGGTGATTCCTTACTATAGGATAGACGATGTCTTAACTCATGCGAAGAGGGTACTATGTATAGTACTAAATATATATATATACTATTAAACTACGCGAAGTATATATTATGTATACTATATATACTATGCGAAGAGAGTAGTGTATAATACTACATACTATGAATGAATTGTAATTGGTTTGTGTGTACATTCTTTCAAATAATTCTTAGACACTGTGCAGTATATCCTATGTTAAATTTAATAAAGATTATTCATTAGTAAACTTATCAATTTAGTAACTAAACATTTTTATTCCCGTGTCATTTATTACTTTACCGATTTTACAAATAACATATGATAATAACGAAGCCAGCGACGCGGTTTATTTTGCTTACGATGAAAGCGTTTAAACTTTGAAATATAATATTGCAAGAATAAAGTTTTATGATGATTTGCCGTTCTTCGAATGCAATGCAGCGCAATACACATTGAATTGTAATGCATTTCTGTTTACGAACCATAATAATCTCATACTCCATAATGTACATTTTTACAAAATTCGTAGTAGTCGCGGCAAGGCAGAGCGTTTTGCTCGAAACGGTCAGCTTTAATTGGGCGGCGCGGACACAGATCACCTCCCATGGATACGGATTGATGTTTTGTCCTAATTACTATGATTTTAAGTGATTTCAAATGAATAACATTTCGTGTATATGCACATGCCAGATTTAAATTGATATTTTTAGGTTTTTATATTAGACACAACAAACTTGTAATGTACTTCTTATTATTGGCATTAACGAATAGAAAATATATAAATTCCAAACGCTCATCATTAACAATAATGTCGAAGATTTATGATTAAATTAAACTTTTCATTGAATTCCTAAGCCTTATTATAATTAAAATAGACTTTGTAATAATCTACATCCAGAGTTTTAATTAAAACTTGTAACTAGTATGTGATTATGAGTTGGTATTCGACAAAACTTATTTTTCCCAAAACTCTATGTAAATATTCATTACTATATATTTTTTGATTAGATTCCTTCAATTAAACAAATTTTTTGACAATTCATTGAAAGTTGCTCTTATTTGGACTATAAAAGAGACCTTTCTGTGAGATACTTAAAATACAAAGCAAATAAATGGATTTGTTTATAAAAAATATCGTAACATTTTATATCACCTCTATAAATAATGTGTTGTCATGTACAAAAATGTTAATAAACGCCAGATTCAGTGTTAAAGAAAAAATAGAGCGTGATTTTATTTAGCAAAATTAATGTCAATTATACTTTTAAATTCTAAATAAATGTTTTAAAGAAATATATATTAAATGATAAACCCCTTTTTTTATAAGTTCCCGTAATCAAAACTGTTTCTTAGTAATATTTGAAATGGTTTGTGAAATCTAAATTAATTTAGAAAATGAATGCGATACCAGTTATTATTTTCGATTAAATTCATGCCGTTTCATAAGAAATACGTAAAATCAAATTTTAATTCGTACATAATTCGAATTCTAATCGAAGTCATAGTGATTGTATTAAAAACAAACTTTATTGTTGACGTTATTCTAAGGGTAATTAGGAAAACAATATCGTATTTTTCAATACTTATGTATACAATACGACAGTAATTTTATTGTCAACAAAAGTTTACTATATCAAGTTTAACTGAATGAAATCGTAAATTGAAATCCTTCCTATTACACATCTGTAAATATGAGGCAGGCTTTATTTACGTAGGTATTTTATTACTTAAATTTTCCAGTCGCTGATTTCAACTTCGAAACAATGGACTTAGGCATATTACGTCAGTTTTAAAATGAGATTTAAAAACGGATTGTCGTTTGCGGTGAAGTTGAAAGCGGAAAAATTAAAAACATCGCCATATATTCTACATATGACGATGTTAAAACAATTACAAAACATGTGCAAATGACAGAGGACAATTATTTATAAAAACATTTCTATTTATATTTTCATTGAGTCTTGCAGAGCGATATCTGCTCGACCAAATTGAGAAACAAACAACAGTTACACGGAACCAGCTGCCGAAAGAAAGCCATAGATAATCTCTGGAAACTCGAGACTGTTTTGTTTAGAGATGGCCGCCGCGGCTTGTCTACTTAGCGTCACATCTCGCGAGCGCCATTAGCTGATCGCGCCGATACGTGCTCATGCGTGTGCGCACCACGTCCGAATGTATAGTTCGGGTGGCTCCAGACCCGTTTTTTTTTCGAGTTCGTAGTTATATTTTCGATTTTAGTTATTTATAATACTTGGTCGATTGAGAGATTTGGTATTAACTGTTTGACCGGTCGACCACTAAATTAATCTTTTCTCTCACTCGATCGTATTCGGCTAAACCATGGTTTGCCAAACTGGGATCGCAACTACTTCTCGCGTTTGTTTAACAACAAACGCGAGTTACGAACAACAAAGGGAGTTAGAATCTTTTAAAACATAAAATCTGTATACAAAAGATTCGTGTAATAAGATAACGATTTTAATGTAATATTATAAAATTAAATATTACCATGTAACAAAAACATGTAAAAATAAAGTTATATCTTATTTTTTTCTTAATGATTATTCATCGTTGTTAATTGATCAATGTGACGGTTGGATTTGCTTTTTAATTAGAAGAATTTTTATATGTGGATGATCTTTCTAAATATGTATACATAAATAAACTATTTTTAGTGATAAAAGACGGCTTCTGTATTTAGTTTTCAAAACCAACCATAGACGAGAAAGCTTTTTCACATAAGTAAGAAGTAGCAAACGGTATCAATGTTTGTAAATTTTCCGTTAGACTGGGTTTCCGCACTTACGTTGCGGTGTCATTCAAAATTTACTAAATCTTGAGATGAAAATTGCAGTTGTATAGTCTTATCGTTCGAAATTTCAATGAGTTGATCGCAAAGCTTATTATTGAACTTTTCGGTTTATGTGTGGATCGCCACGTAAAACAGGTTGAGAAACAATGGGCTAAACCATAAAAAGCGTTGATTGATCGATATCGACTGCTTCAAAACTATAGAATAGAATAAATTTTTATTGATTCTGAAAAGTTCATATAATTTTTTCTATTGCTAGTTACAATCAATCCTAGGTTCGTCAGCTGACTACAATGCTATGAAGTTTGTATATAGTCGTGGTTTCTACACTAATTTCTGGACTACGGGCATATAAAAAAACTTTGCTAGCGTATTTCTGCTAACAGTTCTCAAAATGGGCTGGTGTCAGCCACAATTACGTCAATAACATACTAACTCTACGACAGTCTTATTGATAGATTGTAATTGCATTTAATAAATACTTAATGCTCTTAAAAATATCAATTTTTTTCAGTGTAATGATACTCTCTATGACAACAAAATATATATTTTGTACTTATAAATTTTTCATAATCTAGTGTAAAATAATATCAAAAAAAAAACAAAACTAATTCTCGTTTTTAAAATTTTATTTTTAAAATAACACGGATTTGAGTAATAAATAATAGTTAATGTATGTTGTTTAAAAGAAGTAAATGCAATTAGCATTTTTTATTATATGATATCACAATCTAAACGAAAAAACGGAATGTAAAAAAAATAGTTTTATTGTACTTTTTTCTTGAATCAAAATAAGTAATTATTCCAATTGGAACATGCTAAAGAGCAGTTTTCATTACGGAAAACGGGATAGCTGAGCCCCTTAAAAGACTAGAGTAAGACAATAAGGAAATCAGCTTCACAATGAATAATTCGAAAGTGAAGATGAATTGTTCCGTTTGCTTACAATAAGAAATTTATTGTAAAGTTGTTATTGGTAAGTATTTGTTGTGTATCGACAATCATTTATCGATATTAGTTAATCGTTATCGATATCGATACAAGTTATCGATAGTCCAGTGATCATGGGTCACAATTTAATATTAGTAGATTCACGAAAGACTGCGTAGACCTTATTGCGTAAAATATGGAAATACCGAACAACTTCTCATAACAATAGAAACCCATCCCGTTATAAGAGAATTCATCCCCATATTCTTATTTGGTTCTATGTAGACGATCTGAGTAAAAGAAGGACTGAACTTCTCAATGTCGCTAGTAGTGCATATATCACGAGCTCCATAGAGAATATAACGCACATATGGAGAGCCAAGAAGGGAGATAGAAGACGGACTATCTGGTAACTCTATATAATAAGACTATTGAAATAAGCCAATTAATTGTAAAAGTGATTATAATCTAGAGAAGGTAATGTTCGGAAAAGTCGAAGGAGTGGGCTAGAGAAGAAGTAGAAGTTCTAAAACCAGAATATATGAGGTTCTAAAGCAACTGAAAAAGTTCGCGGAAGTAGCGCTCCTCTACGCTGAAGACATGCCGTCGCACGAAAACCGTCTAATTTCTACGATTTACATAACGGTTGAGATGTTCAACAATGAGAGAACTATCACAATAATAATTTAGAATGATTAACAAATTTGTTACGGCAACAACTATATACAAGATATCACGCATCGAGACTCGATTTATCGATTAATACACGACGAACATTGTCTACTACAGCGATAATTCCATAATCCGCTTTCAGGTAAATCTTGATTCTTCTTGAACGCACAAAACGCCCAGCAAAGGGCTCGGTCTGGACAGTCGAGCGAGGGTTCTGCCCTCCTAATCCACGGGCATACGTCTCCATTTCCGATAGTTCGTTACACAAACTTCGAAACATCTCGATAGGGGCGTTGTCAATTATCGCGCCCACGGATCGGCCGCGCGGCCGTCATCTATCACGCGTACACGTGTCCGTTTATCCGCGACAACATCGGCCTCTCTAATAAGCGGCCGACGCGCCACCGGCCGTCCGTCCGTCCGTGCCTGCGTTGTGCGTTTATGATGTGTGTTTTAACAGATCGCCCGATTATCTCTGTGTACTTATCTCGTTTTTTTTTTGCGTCGTCAGCGCAGCCGTTGAGGTTCTACGAACTAGACGTCGCATCTATGATTATTCTCATCCACGACCGCCGTCGCTAGCGGAGCAGCCGCTCGGTTCGGACGTGGAAGGTTCCGAGTTGGATCCCCGATATGGAGGTGCATTTGTGATTTTCTTCTCGGCTTGCTGGCTGTGACCGAGTGTAGCGGTCGCGTCTTTGGTGTATTGATAAGCTAATTAAACACAGCACAGGGGATATCCGTTAATTAAGTTAGCTCAAAATGGGGGGAGAGAGGTCCTGTAAAATCTCATTAAAACTAAGAAGGAGTATAACTGAAATCTTTAAATTGAGGGTTTTAAATTGAAAAAAAAAACAACTCATGAAATGTATGGGTATTTCCTTAGGAAAAAGTTAAGTTTATTAGTTACTAGTTTTTAGAAAAGTTTATTAGTTACTAGTGTCATAAATGTAATGGTTGATATTGTTATTATTATAAAGTATCAACAAGGCAATGTAGATTTTATTGCATGTTTTGTATTGTCTTTAAAGATACAAATCGTCTAATGTTTATATAGACACTGCATATTAAAAAATAAATAATCTAAATAGTATTTGACATTGCAATTGTTTTTTTTTAAATTTACGTTATATTACCATAATAGAGTTTGAGCAGAAAAATATTTTGCATTGAATAAATAATATTTTTATTACCTTCAGTTTGATCAATGACAAGAAACAGTAAATACAGATTTAAGAAGAATGACTAAAATCAATAACATTGCACATAAAAAACAGACACTTTTAAATATTAAATTACTATTAAAATATTAAATTCTTTGTCAGAACATTATTCATCTTACGTCTACCACGAGGAATCTACTTATTTCCATTATTAGATGTGAACTACGCCAAAGTTTGTTTGATTTATCACACAGGAGAATGGTTTTCATGTCCAGCTATTAGTACAACCAGCTATTAATGCCACACCGTTAGTCAAAGTGAGCCTTTGCCCAAGCTTCTCTCACTGTATAGGGTCTGCGATTTCATGCCGTATCAGAATTAAATAAAATACAGTATAGGTACATAACTATATACGTTAATTCGTCGGTATGTGTGCCGGTGAGTCGTGCGTCACGATCGTGGACACATTACCATATCGCGGTTCGATTCCGGCGCTGTATCGCTGTGACGTGGACTGTCGTGGCGGCGCTGTCTCCATTTACAAAAGCGGCACGACAGTTGCGAATTGTTGATAAAATGAAAAAAAAAAGATGATCAGTTCTGCGCTCGATTGAAAATTTGGGCACAATCAAAGCTGCTTTAAGTGTCACATTCGCATTAAAAAATGTAAATCTTTTTCGAGAATACGCGCACATAATAAACGAATACTAAAATAATTTCAAACAGTAATAAAAAAGGAATTATACGGGCTGAACAAAATGTAAGAAAGTTCGTTAGGTTTTTACGTTTACGAGAAAAGTTTGAATTACTTATTCCGTGTGTTTTGTTTAGCATGGTGTGCTAAACAAAACACATTTAGATCATGGTCTTGAGCTAAAAGCTACCTAGATAGCTATGGAAAAGACATTCAAATAGTGCGTTTGATGAACAAATTTATAATAAGAAACGTTATGAAATAACTAAGCTGTATAATATAAATTTAAGAGCTGGCAAACTGAAGTAGAAATGAAGTTGTAAAAGCGATAATCCTAAATAAATCTAGTTCCGAGGTGGAGACAACGCCTGGATACAAGAACCGCAAGATGCTTTCAGAATAAATGGAGCAACGATCAATACAAAATGGTGGCCAATTTGTTAGATGCGACATCCCAAAACAGTGCACTTTGTCACCGTTTTCAATGTATATGTCATTTTTAGGTCTATACACGGATTTAAATAATTCAAAGCAATTTAGCCTTATAAAACTACAATGACGTGACGTGTACAGCAGCGTGGCCAGCGTCAAAGTGGGAACGGCCGGCGCGGCGATAACCGCCGTCCCGCCGCGCCGGTGCAAGAAACCCGTCGTCGCGCATAAATAAATCTCTTGTCTAGATTAATGTACGACCGATCGTCATAAGTGCGTTCCTGTACTTAAAATTCCACTCACATTTTGAGGAAACTCAAAGATGACAATTCGTTTTAATGATGCTTTTTGTAAACATTCAAGCTGATAAGATATATTTCGATATTCAGTTAAAAGATGCTCAAAAGCCACTACTGGTTTGTTTGAACTTACGACTAACATATAAAACACTAAGGACAGGGTTTTATTTAAGTACATTTTTTATTGCATAATAAAAATTCGAAGTAATATCTGAATACATTGTTTAATTCAAATTTGGATTCAAATATAAAAAAAAAATCGATTGCTTAAGATGCTTTATTTTAACATAAAAAAGAACGTGAAATATTTTCATCCTTAATGGATGTAGGTAAATGATAAACTTTTAATGGATAACATCGGAACTCACAGAGAATTACGGCTATGATATGCAGACCGACAAACAGATAGAGGGTGTAGTATCACAATAAGAAATCTCTTTTGACTTTTAACATACTAAGCTTAAAAAGTGACTATATAATCATCGTAGTAACGGCAGATTTTGAGTGATTTTGGACTAAATCAACTAAGGATGTTCAATTATTAATTTAATACATATTGCTTAATATCATTTATTAATTGTTATAGTTACGATGATTTGTACGTACTATATATTTATCTATATAATATTATACGTGGTATAATAGACTGAGAGGGTTAATTGGAAGAGTGATCGTAATGCTAAAGGTTTATACAATTAATTGAATATTTATAATGATTAGGATTTTCTTCAATTATTCTATGGACGGCCAGCGTCAATCATTATTCAATAAATAAATTAAACAATCAATCAACTCCCATCAATACCGAGTGGACTCCCAAGGTAGCAAAGTAGCCTGGGATTCTCTTCCCCATTGTATTAAGCAATTTGTTGAAATGAATATGAGCTTGGAAATTAAGTCACATGCGATCACATGACTATCTGTCATCAAAGAGAAAGTGTAAGTTGCTCTGGTACAAAAAACTAAATCTAGAACTTGCGAATCATCAGCAATTTTAAAGAGTTTTAAAAGAAATTTATATAGCTCCTAATTTTGTAAAAGGTGTTCGCGAAATGTAGCAATATGAATGTTTTCAAGACCCACAAGAAATGACTTTTAGGCTATTGCATAGCTTTTATCGCGGGCTTTGAGCGCGGCGATCGAATCAAGAAATTCCGTAACGAAAATAAAGCCTAACAGCCCCCACTCCGCCTACCATGTAGCTCGGCCGAGCGTTTGCTTAACATGTATGTATATGGCACGACTGTACGAAGCTCGCACGGATCGAGACAAGCTGCTCTGAAATCGGACGAATACGTAAGCAGCTGTTTGTGAGAAAGTATATAGGTGTATAAGTATCTATCATATCTTTATAATGCCACACTCGCCGCATGTGCCCCATAAGTATACATGTAAGTATATATGTATACATAGGTGTACCTATGTACAACAGTGAATAGCAGTTGCTGGTGAATAGCGATACGCGTAAAATTTGTGTATACAGTGTTTTAAATATGAATAAACAAAGTGCATTTATTAATGAAGAAAGTGATGAAAAATTTGAATTAATATCAAAGAAAAAAAATACTGCATGAATAAATAAATAATTATAATTGCATAAGTTTATAAAAAATGCCATGCAATAGCTTTACTGCGGCAGTCCCTGAGTGCCACACGTTCTTTTGTATTGGCTTTAGAAAACACTGTCTTATAATACTTATTGGGTTTTCACTGAATTATGGATTTAGGTGAACTTTTTTTATTTCATAAATGAATGATGGGTAATGTGAATAGAAGTCTAGTGCTACAATTCTGAGAATCAAATGAAGTGCAAGTTATAGGACAACCACTTTATGGCTCGATATATATTCTTCTTATGATTATGGACTATCGGATGGAATATGATCTATAAAGTTATTCAAATTAGTAGGGTAGTTTACATCTCACCTTTTGTCTTGAATTTAAAAGGCACAAAGGAGTATGTGAGGCATCGAAGTGTAAGCGATCACCGTTGGCCATGGTCATCCGCAACCCCGATAGAATTGGTTCTATTCTCGAAGAATCCCTTGTCGTAGTCGATTGGCAATACCGCTGTTGGGAGGTAATTCCAAATTTTGGGATGGCATTTCCCGTGAGTGGAACGATGGTGAAATGTAGCTGCAGAAACGAAATTGAATAATTCTTCAGAGCACTCCCCGTAGTATATGCGATAAAGCATGCACAAAGATGCTACGTCTCTTTGAAAAGGCAACGGGGTCGAGTTGGCCGGCTGCCACAGGGTCGATGACCATTCGAGGCGCTCGACGTTGGATGCGGTCTACAGCCAAGGGATAGTATTGAGGTGTTCCAGACAAGAGCTAACGCCCGTACTCCATTTGTGGTCGGGTCTATGCTTTATAAAGTGTGCCTCACTCAATTGAATAGGACATAACGTATTTCATTTATCCTTCGAGATAAAATTTATAAATATTCCGTTTGGTACTAATGTACAAAGTCGAGGAAACTTATTAAGACTGCCTAATTGGAGCAATGGTAGTGATCCTACCTGTTGCTCTGGAGTCGTGGGTTCAATTCCCGCACAAGACAATCATTTATTTATTTGATTAAAAATTAATGTTTGTCTTGAGTCTGGGTGTTTCTGTGTTAGATGTACATATTGACAAAAAAAAAAGTATGTATGTAGTATATCAACTGTCTGGTACAAGTACAAGCCTCGTTACTTAGATGGTGCTGTGTATATATGTCCAAAGATATAATTAAAAAAAAAATAATAATAATATAATATAATTATAAACGCGCAGGTTCTGATTAATACCTAATCGTGTGCCTAAAAGAAATGTCCTGCCTAGTCTGTCCAGTGGTGTCGACATCTGTCATTATCAAGTGTCAAACTAACTTAAAACATTTTTAATATTTAGAGTAAAATAATTTGGGAGATACTTCTAATCTTTCGTATAAGCTATGTTTTAGCTGCAGGGTTACTTCAATTCCTTCTGGTTATTAATAAAAAATATATGTATACATAAATATTTTTACAAATCAGACTTTTTGATTTATTTATAATTGTTGGGTCAGTTCTATACGATCCACTGCTGAGGCATACATACATTTTTTATTTTGGATCGAGGACCTTGGAACACTCCGAGCTGGCCAATTTCAGGAAATGGGGAGTGCTGACGACTGAAACGCCATCTATGCGATGATAATAACGTCTATATTTTGAAGTCGTATAATAATCTAGTGTTTATATAAAAATAGATTGTAAGCATATTAGCTGTGTACACGTTTACTCTACTTAATGGTGTGAATAAAAGAAAATGACGTATATTTCTCTACAATTATCGAAAAAACATTGGTTAAAAGCTTTTTATCAAAACTAAAAACACTAACAATCGTTAAAAGTTTCATGTTTGCTCGAATTAAATAGTACGAGTAAATAAAAGTGAACTGTACTTACAACGTATTACCGACAAAAACATTGTTCAAAACTTTTTATATTACTGTAATTACTCAGGTTAAAGTAAACACGCTTATAATTGTTATGATACTAAACTCGTCAATAATAAAATATAGATATTTAAATTAGCATTTCAATTCATAAATTTCATAAATCTTGTGTTCCACGTAGAAATTGAATCAAAGGTGACTCCACTCAGAATGTGTGTCAGATCAAACGACCGGCGCTGTCACGTGGTGTACGTACAAAAAGCGACACTTGACAATGCCTTCTAGGAACGCATCTTTCTAGGTTGGATTGAATTTGAATATTATTACGCATTTCATTAAAAAGGAATATTTTCCGGCATATTGCATCTGTTAACGAATTTTGTACATATGAAGAAAAAAATGAAGCATTGCAGTAAATTAACGAGCCGAGGGTGTGTCGCTAAGTAGGTGGTTATTTTCAGCGAACGGGTGCGTACAATCGCGGCTGGGATCTTCGCGCGTGTGATTGATGTGGCCTCAGCTGAATATGCATGATACAACGAAGCTAGAGCGAAACACCAGAACTTTTGGAGGTGGCATAGCGATGATTATGCTGTAAATTTTGCGTCGGATAGGTTATTAACCATAGACTGATTTGTCTACATTGAAATAACAATATTATTTTATTTCTTAGATTCTTTTTATATGTGTGCTAATAGAAGTTATCCGAACACTCACAGAGTGTCGCCGATGTAGGATCGGTTCCGTGAATCTTAAGTTTAATCTGTGATAGTTGTATGCAAAGGATATCACATTACTAAAAAAGTTTGCATGGAAACTTTCATTCGTTTTTAATTTGTTTTATGTTCACTTTCAAATAATATTATTATTAAATTTAATACGTTTTAAAAATGGTAAACTCTTGTTTTATTATATAGTTTTAAAATGTTTATTCTTTTCATTTTACTCTTATATTTTAATTAGGAGTAAAGCATTTTCTTCACTTTCTGTCAATACTTTATATTCTGAATTTTCGAGTCGCTTAATGTTTTTTTCAGGTTCTTGCTAATATTTTACCACCACATATATTATGGTAGACCCATACTGTGGCTGTAGCATATAAATGCGCCGGCTCAACCAGTGAAACACCACACTCTTACAGAATACGGACGTGATGTAGCAGCTTCCGCTGTTGCGATTCATCTAGAGAGTGAGAGATCCGCCGGTCCATTCCCCCTCACCCTATCATCATAACGATCCTCCTTCCATTAGATACCCTTGGCCCTTCCAACAGGCCGGCAACGGTGACTCCTCTGCGATAGCGGGTGTCCATGGACGTCGGTAACCACCTACACTTTGATGGCTCGCCTGCTCCTTTGCACTTCAATTATTTTACACAAAAAAAAATGTAGACGGGATCTTTTTCAGAATTCCGTAGTTACTGGCGGATCTAGTGTACTCTTAATCTTATAATTTATGGCATCAAAAAAGAAAACGGCTAAGAAAGAAGACAGTTGCCGCATCCACCGGACGTATCCCCCGTCGA
The DNA here is from genome assembly GCA_005406025.1 of Eumeta japonica. NCBI lineage: Eukaryota > Metazoa > Arthropoda > Insecta > Lepidoptera > Psychidae > Eumeta > Eumeta japonica. The sequence continues at coordinate 65,816 of BGZK01001334.1, forward strand.
AGGTGCGGGGCCGTCAAATAGTATTTATAATTAAAACAGCGCGGGGCACGCGCGATCTACTCCGGATAAGGCTAGTGGGAAATTAAACAGTTTTTCGGCAACACCAAAGGGTTGGGGCCGTTTCATTTAGATTTCGAGTGGCCGCTTCCGTTTTCAGTTACGATATGCTAATTTTCAATATCGTTAATATGCGGCTAATGTGTTTTTCGGGAAAAAAACTATTTCTGATAAAAGAAAAAAAAAACACATATAAATAAATAATAAACGTATTATTCGACGTGAGTTGATACCTCCATAAAATGTAAATTTATCTATAAAAGTAAACATCAAGAAGTATAATATAGTCGGTGCAGTAATTTTTTCTTTATAAGAATTTTTTCTTTGTGAAAATTAAACCGAAGTGCGCGATAAGGTTATTAAGGTTACGGATTGTTTACTTGAAACACTTTATGAAGTTTAGGATATCTATCTATACTAGGTCATAATTTTCCGGACCGCCTTGTTATATTTTATGCGGCTTGAGATAATATCAATCAAAACATAGCCATCTGGCTAAAATTACATGCACATTAGATGCAATTTTATGTTGGGTATAATACAGGTTAACCTGCGTCACGAATTATAAAAATCGATATCAAACTCAAACTTTATACGGAAATCATAAGGAAGACGCGTAACGATGCAGTTTCCAATAGGGTACAACGAGATAGTTGAAAAAATTCACTTAAAGACCCCGTGACATAAGGATCCGTAGTTTAGAAATCATCACGTCCGACAAACGTTAATCGACTTTTGTCGCAGGTCTAACAATATAGCGCATAAGTTTTGTTGAACGACTTTAAAATTAAAATACTCCATTGGCGGAAAACCTGAAAGGCCTGCAAATGAAGTTTTTCACATGCGCCTTCATATATAATAATTGTATCAATTTGAATAATTCCCCAGCAGCGGGTAACACACACTGCCACGCGAGTCGATCACGCCACTCGCCACTTACGACTTCATAAAATGGAATTGGGTCACGATGTCGACTTATTTTTTGCATCGAAATCTGAGATCGTACTTGTTCCAATCTAACGCACTGCGCCGGGTTCGTAGTTCTTGTTTGTTTGTCGCGGAGTGCATCGGTAGAGGTCGTACTGCACGTCACTAGAAAAATGAAGGGCAATTCACTTCCTTAAAAATAATAAATAGTTAGGTGGGCGACGGGTATGCTACGACATACGAAACTGTGCGCTACAAAGACATCGTTTGCTTTAGACTTTACGGTTTTTTAAAAGAAAATAAAATATAATAAAATTGTAATGGTTACACAAAATTTAACACCATTCTTATATGTGGTACCATAGTTAAAAAGCTTTTTTTTTTGTGTTTCGGTTATATAGTGTCATCTCGTAGAATTTCTGTGTTATAATATTATTGTCACTAAGCTGGACGTGTCGCCAAAGTACCATAAGACCTAAAAGTAACGCTCTTAAGAATATATGACACTACATGAGAGAAATCAGACAGATGGTACTATGTGATTATTAATGAGAGAGCAGGTAATAGGTAAAATTTTCATATTATCTGGTGTATGTACAATATATTATGTATCTAAATATTTATTGTTAAAAATGAAAATAAATATTTTTTTTCTGTAGGAAGTTATCGTGTATATTCCGAGTAAAGCTCGGTTGCCTATTGTAGAAAATAAACTGAAAAATTATAACAATTTTTGACGTGACAACGTCTTAAATTAGGTTGCGGCTGGGAGTCACTTTGAAAAAGTGTAACGCTCGGTAACGTAACGATGAGTCACCGAACGAGAGAGAGGCCCGCCGAATGCCTTGCGTCTCTCTCCCACTCAACTATGATCGGTCTGCCGCGCGCGCAGCACTAGAGAATTAGTGCATAGCTTGCAAATGTATTGCAAGTTATTGTATGTATATTTGTATATAAATACGTATGTATGTGTAAAGGTAAAATAAAATTTTGTTAATATGAAATTCAGTGCGAGATTCTTTGTATAAATTAATGTTTTAAATATAATTCTTTGTATAAATAAATGTTTTAAATTGTTACTATTATTTCATCCTTCTTCCTACTATACGAATGAATATTCACATTAAAATGATTTTACCATTCAAAGTCGTTGTCACGTAAAACTTTCGCCCGTATACCGACTTTACAGGCAACCAAATTTTTTTACTTTAATAATTTAAAATTCTTAAATTACAATATGATAGATATAATGAACTTATTAATTTTAAACAATCACAATATAAAGAGAGAGACAGTATACGCGAATTTGTCTTTAAAATTTTAAAGTGCTTGAATCGATCAATAAAATACTTTCAAAATTATGAACTCACAATACTTCTGATGGATATCAACAATGGTACGGATCGGGATCCTTATCAACATAGCTATTTTTATGTTCGCGTGGGCGTATCCGTGAGCGGGCGCTGTTAGCCGTATGTCACTGCGCGTGCGCTGCTTCCGAGTCAACAAAACAAACGGCACGCAGCGGACGATCCGAGAAATATTACTTTCACAAAAACGAACAGCACCATCTCTTACATCAGTGCATACGGCCAAAGTCTAATTGGAACCCAGGCCCTTTTCGTCTGAATCTCGAGTGCGCGGACACATTGCGGGGCACCCCGTAACTTACTCTCGGCGAACACGGTAGGTAGCGCTTCTATTTGCATATGTATCGCCTTTTTAAATCTATGCAAAACGCGACGATAGACCGCACGAGACCGCTGCTCGCCCCTCCCGCCCACCACACACGTTAAGCTTGAATAATGTTTATTTTCTCATTGATGGGGTTGTAAATACTATTTACAGCATGGATATTTCGTTATACGTATGCGTTGGCTAATACAATTTAAAATAAAAAAAAATGTACACTAGTAAAATCAAGCACCCTATCTACAAAAGAAATACTTTTTTGTTTTTAAATACTACCTAATAAAAAATTTTGACAACGGTTGGCCTTGCAAGACAGCAAACGTGCATTGTTAACCGACTTCATTTTGTACAATAATTTTTTTTTTATTTCGGAAAGCATAAAAACATGGAATACTTACATTTTCTAACTTAAAATTATGATAATTTCATTAAAAATTATAAAAAAGTAAAAAAAATACTATAATTTTCAAACATTTAGGCAAAGATATTTTTTGAACCAATCTATTTGAAGAGGGCTTGCGGTATTTGATGCAGTTTCTTAAGCTTAAAATATTTAAATTGTAAAATTAATCCGTCAAGAAATGTAAAAAATATAGTGAAAACCACATTTTACATGAAGATTTTAAGACAACGTTATCACTGTGATCGATTATAATGAGCCTTGCAGCATTCGATGGAGCCCTTTTAGCCCAAAATGAAATTTATTCTCAAAACAGATTTTATAGAAAACATAAGGACAAAAAACTATTTAAAAATTTCTCGTTTATCATCTCTTGAAGAAATAAAACGATTTCGACCAAGTTTGAGGGAGTTTTGTTAAAAATAGAATTGATTTTCGAATCAATCACTTTAGTAGTTTGGAAATCATTTGAAAAACCATTTATTCAAAAACGATTCATACGAACACGTAGGCGCACCGCATGCGCACACAACATACGCTCACGCTATCACTCTTTTAGGCATTCACGCACTCATGCAAAGACTCAAAAGACGGAAAATGGTCAGAAAACCTTTCTCGGCCTTATAACGTCGAAGGTGAAACTGCTTTAATTTTACAAAAATGTTTCTACGGTATGTAGTCCTATTAAAATGTCTGTATTACAACCTGTAACAATCACGATGACAATAACAGTCCATTCATCAAACAGAATCTTTCAAATGTAATTGGGAGGGCGATGCGTCCGCGCGTGACCACAGACAAAGTACTAAATTGTCAAATACAAAGACAATAAGTTGGAGCGTGTGATAGAATGTCCAATCGAGTATGCTAGTTGGCCTTTAAATGTTGAGATTGTATCAAGAGACACTACCGCTGACAGGTATAATAATGCCCGTGATGTACTGGTCTGTTTTGTTTTATCTGTTAAAGATAAATGAGATGTCTGGATTTAGAGTTCCGCAGCGGTGGATTGACAAGTTGTATTCTCAAATATATCACGTTCTGTGAAACCCTTTAAGTTTTTTATGCGTACATTATCTAAGTACGCGTGCTTGTTCCATATTTTCAATCTTAGTTAGTCTTGGCAAGATCGACTGAAAATTTAAAACGAGAGAAATGCCCCACATCGCGTCCAAGTATAAATGAATATAATTCGCAAACACAAATGCATATATTTTGATAATGAATAAATCATTTCTGGTGCAAGTAAGTGTTCAATGTTACAATCTTATTTATTTATATATGTAGTACAAAAAAATTGGATGTGTAAGTACATTTTGGTAGGAAAATTAAAAGCATGTATAAATAGGTATTTAATTATAAACGAGTCGATATTTATTAATTTGAAGATAAATGAAATGTCTGGATTTAGAGTTCCGCAGGTGTGGATTGACAAGTTGTATTCTCAAATACATCACGTTTTGTGATACCCTTAAATTTTTTATTTCATAAAGTGATGGCAGTTTAAAATAAAAAAAAATGTAGTATTAATTTCATAGTCTAAATGAAATCACAACTTCATTTAGAGGGCTCTGTATGCGCAAGTTCAATAAGGTCCTTGTGGGTATACAAAATTTACCCTTATATAAATTTAAGAATCTTATTAATAATACAATGTTTAAACAATCACTTAGTAAAAAAGAGTATAATACAATTTCAATATATTTAAAGTCAAATATATTCATGAGCATCAGCGGCTCGTCTTCTTAATTAAGCCGTTTCGTTCATCAATGGTTTTGTATTTATCTCGGCTATTCATGACGAAATTAGAAACATAAAATAAAGCTATCCTTAAGTTTTCTATTCATTCTTCTTTAGTGAAAACCGTCTTCCGAATGAGCGCTAAAGTGTAAATTCGAAAAATTTATGGCTTATTTCAAGTGTTATTTTTATTTTATAACTTATGAAATAAAGATATTGGAAATTTTTGATTTGTTCATAAACGCTGAAAAAAAACTATAATGTGTTAATATACAAATAAACACTAAAGCGATATCATAATTGTTCCATTTCTCAAAATTTGTTACAGAATCAAAAAAAATTTTTTTTGTGATTTATCATTGTTTTCAACATAGCATAGGTATACTTATTTATAATTACTACACAGGAAATATAGAATACACAACTCTCAAAAAAAAAATGAACACCAATGAAAGCAACGTAACATCTCTTTAAAAGAGTAGTAGAAAAAAAAAACAGTAAAACATAATTATGTAAGAAAAAACGATCTATTTCCCCGATCAGATGTAAGCGTCGGCCCTTACATCGATAATTAACGTGCGCCGGCGACGTCGACAGCGTGTTTACACGGCCTGCCCGCGCCGCCCGATACCGATACGGCTCACTATCGACGCGGCGACGAAAACGGGACGACCCTAGCGCGACTGGTTTGACGCGCCCGTCGGCGGGAAAAAAAGCTGCTCCTGTCACGCGCGTCGACGATTCTTTCGGTCGCTTATATTATTAACAGCTTTTAGCGGATGTTTTTCTCGTAGTAGCGATTCGAATTTGACGGTCGTTCGTTAAGGATTGCATGTACTACTAGAGAATAATTTATTAATTAAAAAATTGGTTGCCTGTAAAGTCGGTATACGGGCGAAAGTTTTACGTGACGACTTTGAGTGGTAAAATCATTTTAATGTGAATATTCATTCGTATAGTAGGAAGAAGGATGAAATAATAGTAACAATTTAAAACATTTATTTATACAAAGAATTATATTTAAAACATTAATTTATACAAAGAATCTCGCACTGAATTTCATATTAACAAAATTTTATTTTTACCTTTACACATACATACGTATTTATATACAAATATACATACAATAACTTGCAATACATTTGCGTACAATGAAACAGCGTTTACTACAACTTAACTTGTTCCTATCTGAGTGGAAGGGACGCGTGCCGTTCACTTTTTATGTCTGTCTCTCTCGCTCTTAGGCGGGCTAACCATGCCCGAGTGGAAGGGACGCGTGCCTCTCACTCGCTCTCATTGTGTGCGCATAACGTGAGCGGAGCGTAACGCAGTTTCTTGAAGTGTCACCCGGCAAACCAATTTATAAGACGTTGTCACGTCAAAAAAAAAACGCCAAATGCTCGTCGGACGAAGGATTCCGTGCCACAGTACAATATTTAACACGACATATATTTCTTTTGATAGTTAATGAATAAAGATAAATTTATATTTCTTTCCATTAACGTACAGAAGAGCAAAATTATTCTATCGATATTTATAGATTTAATCTTCTTTAATTTCTAATATATAAAGGTCGTGGATAAAGTTTTTTCGTATTTCATATACAAATTCAAGATAACTTTTCATCATCTTTTAATTATGTTTAATTGTAATATATATATATATGTATATATATATATGTATATATATATACCATAAAATATGTCATTTTGTTCAACAACTTGTTGCCATTTTGTAGGTAGTAACATCCCTTTGCTGTAGAAATATTGTGACTTTCGATTGATAAACTGCGACAAGTAATTTTGATGTTCTTCTCTTAATGCTAACCTAACACTACATAAAGAATTCTGAAGAGACTACAACAGGTGAAAATCTGAGGATGCAAGGTCAGGGCTATATGGTGAATGCAATAATACTTCCCAACCAAACTCTCTTAATATTTGCCGAGTGGCTAAAGCTATGCGTGCTTTGGTGTTATCAAGGTGAAAAACCATACCTTTCCTGTTGATCAATTCTGGCCGTTTTTCCCTACTTCTAGCTTAAGTCTCATCAGCTGTTGGCAGTAGAGACCCGAATTGATGATTTTGACCGGCGGCACTTTTTCTAAAATGGCATCGATTTTACCCGTAACAGGTCAACCAGAGCGAGGTTCATCTTTGACATCAAAATTACGCGACTGAAAACACTTGAACCAGTTTTGCGTTTCTCTTACCGACACCGCATTAGGACCATAAACGTATTTTTTTTTATTCCCGGCTTATGTCGCATTTTTCGCGCTTTTGTAATAAAACTTCAAAATGTATCCAATTTCTGTGTTAAATGCACTCATTTTGTTAGAAAGAAAAAGAACATAAAAATGGCGGGACAACGTTTTTACTTTTCAGTTTTTAAAATTTTAATGGTTTAAAAATGACACAAACTGATATGAAAATGATACAAACAGCACAACCAAAGAGATTTTACTGCAACTTTTTATTTATAAAATACGAAAAAAATCTTTTTCCTTGACCTAATATTTAATGTTATAAATGGGTCCCGAATACCTATTTAAGTACTTTAGGTTTGGGGCTTTTGTTTTACGAAATTCAAGTTTAAAATATATCTGAAAATATCAAATTATATCTGCAAAAGCTATAATGTAAAAATATATCAGTTTAAGAATTAAAAAATAAATGAACAAGTCTCACTTATATCTGAGAACGTCATCCTCGACTGGCATCACTGGTCGCTATGCGAAAAATATAGAAATAATGTAAATGAATGACGTGTGTGGCAGTTGCCACGCTACGCGCCGCTCATTGGCAGCGAGTCTGTTACAGGTCACCCATGGAATACGTCATCCATGGAAGTCAGCTAAGACGAACCAGCTGAGATCCTTACTCCTTAGCATTCTTTTGAATATTTTCGAGCATGTCATATAGACTCAAAGCCATTGCCTGTCCAAAGACAGTGCTAAAGAACTAAACTATTAAGTAATTAACATAATGATAGATATCATTACTATCGCGATAGTTAATCTTTTCGCGATGATTATTGATTAAATTTCAAATAATGCCTATCCTGCTTCTAATTTATAAGATATGCGGAACTCATATAATCTATTAACTAAACACGGTCAAAAATTATGCGTTTCTGGTAAAGGGTATATGTTTCTTAGATTTTATTATGCGGTTTTAGATTGGATCAAATTACTATCCGCCAACCATACTTCAGAATTTATGCACAACGTTGTTTTAAAAAAAAACACAAAATTTTAATTACTAGTAAAAACAAAATTCAAACAATTGATTAAAATATAATATGTTATAGTAGTATCGTATTTATTGTGTAGTAAGCTGTTTAATAAATATAACGTATCACAATATACATGTAAACCTAGACGCAAAACCGAACATATGCAACGGAGAAATACATTATAAAGGTTTTTTTTTCATAATTACGTTTTTCGTATTTGTTATATACCCTGAATTCATTTTCGGTCAATGTTATGGTACTCACTTTGATGATCTGGGTCGTTTTCTTACACGAGTGGTTAAAGCAACATTTTTAAAGGCGAATACATACACAATACGGCAGTCTAAAACTAAATTACTCCTACGCTCTGAATAATCAGGAATACAAATTGAATCCACTTAAAAAAATCACGCCTACCCTGAACCTGAACTTTTTCGGTCTGAAGCAGTCGTTTAATTCTTCAGAACTTGGAAGCCGTCCATAGATGTCGACGTGCAACGCTTGTTCATAGATAAAACCTATTTCTTTTAGCGCTAAGAAATCCGAACATCCACCGAAGCTAATACAAGTCGAAATACGCTTGACATATGGTCACCGCAGCGGCAGAGCGTGCGACCGGTCGTTTGGAGATGGATGGCTCCTGGGTCGATCAAGATTTTGGATACCATGAGGCGTTTTGTTTGGATTTACACGGCTCACAGCTGCCTTAGTTAGGGATATATTTGATTTATTTCATAACTACGTCATTGTTAGTAGTAAATACTTATATATGTTTATAAATACATTTGTGACTACATAATTAGAATGGTTTTTGGGCGTGCATCAAGAAAGGACACTTTGGATGGTATGATCGTTTATTTGTAAATAATAGTTATATATCATATTTTAACTTGTTCGATAGAAGTCAGCTTCTCTCTGGCTTCTACTGAACAAACTTAAGTTATAGTTTATTAAGCATTAGTTTTAAAATATTTTATTTGTGTTTTTGTGCTACACTTTCACCTCATTTTAAGCGTTATACGAAAGTCTTTGTCTACTGTGAACAATTTTTTACATAAGTGAGAAATTCGATAGAAGCGTGCAATCAAACGAGGGTTTAGCAGTGTACTACTTTATTTTAAAAATATCTTGTGACTACCCTACACTACATACATAACACTTCCTTCTTAATTAAATATTTTAAAATAATAACCATTGTATCGAATTAATTAAACGAAATTATAGTCTGTAGCATATTTGACGGCGAGGCCGCAAAGTACGTTTATATAAATCGATTACATCTGGTGAACAAGGAGCCCGCTCCTCGGTGGCTTCTTTGGGTGCCCCTGCCTCTACAAGAGCTTCCATAGCCGATGCGGGTATGTGTGAGTGCACCTCGCACGACTCGCGCGCTGCCTCTCGTTTGTTTTGTGCACCTGAGCTCGCGACGGCATCTGGAGCCTTATTTACGTTTCTAGTTCTCAGGTCCTTGGATTCCTCGCTCTTTTCGGCGATCTGAACCCCAAGCGAATTGCGCAATAGAGAATATCGTTTACTCTCTCTACCTGGTAACAGGAGTCGATCGACGTGACGCCATACCACGCGCGACAGCAGCTCCACATTGTACGAGGGCGGTCCGACTGTCTCCCTCACGCGTCCATCCACGCACTTCGGTTGAGCTATGCTGTAATCTCACGCGAATACCGTATCTCCGGGGCGCGCCAGCTGCATGCGCCTGCTGTTTACCCTGTGCGGCGAGTACACGTAGCGCGGTATTCGGGGCAGCGCGTCCAGCCGCCCGCGTAGACTTCCCCCGAACGTTTCAAATTTTAAAGGGAGTGCGACAGATCCTCGTCCGGCCTCTGTCGGCGCTGACGGAAAATATGTCGCTCAGCGAAGTCAGACCGCCGCGGCTCAAATGATTTTTTTACGACATCTACAAGTTCCTCGAATGTCTTGGTCTCCAGTAGGGCTGGCGCACGCAGGTGACGTCATGCGTCGTCGCCCCGACAATCGTTATCAATGTGGCTACTGTGTACAATGTAGTTACAATGGGCAACTCCTCTTTAATACTATTAAGGCGATGAACTGTTTCAATCAATTTATATAAGCAGTCCATTTTTTTTGGTGAAATATCAGTTTTTCCGTACGGAATTATCACTTATTTAAATATTATACAGTTTTCAATTGTCAATCCTCGTCGCCAGTGAGATATTCGATAGAAGCGTGCAATCAAATGAGGGTTTGGCGGCGTACTGCTTTATTTTTAAATATCTTGTGACTACTCTACACTAGATACATGACATTATACAGCGTGGTAAGTGCTAACCTAAGGTTATATCCAATCTAAGGTAGAATATTGAAAATGATGAAAAAAGTGAACTTCACGCCGCATGTACTGAAAATGTTTAATGTATGCGTCGAAAATTGAATTTCTTATTTAACGTCCGATGATTAAATTAAGCGATTTAAGACCTAAATAAAAATTATAATGATTATGAATTGAATAGCATTAAGAGAGATAATAAAGGTTTGATAAAATCGATCATGTAATAAAATCCGAATCTTGCGCACGTCGCGCCGGTTGAGCGTTCTCAACTTGCGCGGGAATCCTTTCCGATTGTAGCTACAGGAAAATATGAACGCACGCGTCCCATTTAAAAATCACAAGCTATATTTAAAATATAATATATTACGCGGTCCCGGCGATACGATCGCGCGCAAGTTGTCGTTAATTCCAAAGAAGAAGCGGGAAACGACAGCAAATGATCTTGCAGATTACACGGTTTGAGAGAAATCAATTGAATATATGAATAATCGTATAAAGGTGCGCCTCGCTATCGCCACGGTATACGTTTTTTATAGATCCCATAAAGTGCTGTACTCCGACTCGCCTTTATCGTAGGATCGACGTACGTATAAAAATGAATATATTCAAATATATACACGGCCGTATTGACCTCGGATCGATTGTTACCATCGAGCCGCTTTTATATACGTAATTGTTGTCGCTAACTGTTACTAGGACGTACTCGTTTCGATTCTAATCGTTGGCGAATCGACCGATGGCTTTTATCTAGAGTCAAATTAAAACACTCGTTTCGGCCACCAGTCTCCGATGTCGACAGCGATCACCGACAACGGCCATCTCATAGTGACCACCGACCGGCGCTGGGTCAGATACTATGTAATAAAAATGTATGGGAGGGTGTGTCTCTGCGGAGGTATTATAAAAGCAACTGGCAAATAGTTGATTAAAGTTTGCCACTGCTGAACTAATGTAGAAAATTTGGTTTTTCATTCGGTTATCATGTAACACTCGTTTGTGGATTAATTTTGTGAACATTTTACGGGATGCCTTTGAACATCGCACGTCATATTTATTAACTGAAGTTAATAAATATACTTACAGGCACCTATAATTATTACGACTATTATGCATTTTAAAAGAGATGTTTGTTTATAGATATTTCAAGCGGGTGGAACCATAGGGCGCATAATGGGCGTAAAAAAATGAACAGCATTGAGAGCGGGAATTGTAATTGGAAACTAGACTGTTATCGGAACAGACGGTTGATCTAAAATTGAAGTCAAACAGGGGATCGTTCGATATAAAAGACGAAGGAATTCATTGTATGTCCACACGGACTGAGCAGCGGGCGAAATTGAGTAAGCAATATGTTATCTCGCTGTCAGTGTAGAAAGGTTAGAGGCGAGTTGCATAAATATCAGAAGCATTGCATCCAGTAGATACTCTCATTTTCTATATTTTATACATTGTTTTATAAAAACCATTATATACGTGATGTCACTCTATGATGCGAGGGAATTAAAAATAACTATATTAGTATAGGAAAGTATTTAAAAAATCGTTTATAATCATAAAATATTATTGAAGAGTTTTCTCCCAAGATTAAGACAGATTTCCGGTAATGTAAGCGAATTTCTCCAAAATTATTGAATCATTGGTTTTGAAGACTGCATGGTCAGAGAACAGGTTCTAATGAGTTATTCAAAATAATTTTGAAAGTATATTGCATACCTTAAGCGCGACCGATGCTTCTACTGTCGTCTGAAAATCTCGTGTAATCACGATAACTAAAAAACTATTTAACTTTTAACCTTAATTTCTTTTTCAATCTCATCACTAATCGATAGGGAAGAACTGTATTGAAAATCACAGCTTGATATAGTACCGATTAGCTGTAATTGAATCTTTTAACTGGCAGTTATTCATGTTTTGATTCGCCATTTCGCTTAAATATTTAAAATAGAGATTGAGATGAATATTTTATATTATTATCGCCATCTGTTGGTAATCACAAAAATAAATTGGGCGTGAAGTTGTTTATTTTTGTAATTGCTAACAGATGGCGGTAACAATACAAAACAGTCTTGTTAAAAGTTAAAAAATATCATGCATTAAACTACACATATAATTTTGCATTATGATGTCTAATAAATATGAAAAAATTACTTGTCCTTTTTTCGATTTAAGTTTACCATAAAACTACTTGAAAATCAAAAATAAAAAGAGGTTTTATTTGTGAAAAGCTCATATGTTATCATAAATCTCTAATTTAAATAACATATGTATGGCACGAGCGCTTATGGCATGCACATTTGGTTTTACCAAATTTTTCATTTTACACACGGTGGTTTATTCTAACATTCTCCGCGTTTTAAATATTCCTTCTCGGAAGCGCTTAAATTAATACTAAGTGAATTAAGAATAATACTAACCAGCAACCGATCGTGAAATAACCAAGATAAAATCAGATTTGAACAATATCGACACCTCAAGATGTATGGTTACCAACTCGCTTATTCATCCAATTTAGCGATCAGCGCGCGCTTTGTCAAACAAAATACTCATAATTGACACCCATTGTGAGAGACCCAACTCGAGCAATAAGCTGTTGTAGACTCTGCATGTTCATGGAGGCATATTTTGTTTAATTTATTTTGATCAATCCTTTTTTTATTTTAATGCTTTACAAAGCAATGCTTACGCACGGATAGCACTAGTTTAGCGATGAATATAAAAACTGGTTTGGGCAATTGTAAGATTATTATATTATAAAGGCTCAAGATTGATAACATTGCTTTTGTAAGCTTATATTTGACATCGTAGCTTGAATGATATCGGGAAAAATATTGCGTTAGATTTTATGCTTGAGATTAACCACTCCATAATCAATGTTTCATTTTGAATGTACACCCGTCATTCCGTGATTTACATTTTCGAGATGAGTTTTTCTTCCCTGGAACAAATGATTTGGGGCAAAATCGATCGTCACATATAGACAGATATTGAATCGATTTCAAAAGTGTTCCGTTTGCTAGGTAACAATTATAATATACAGTTTGGTCTATTTTACATTGATACTTGTTTCATTATAAGTATATTTTACGTGAGATTTTAATTTCTTATATTTTTATTGGACTTTAATAATAATAAAAAATATAGGCTATCAAAGAGTAACTGTCCCTTTATTTTAAGTGACATCATATTATTTTGCAATTTTAAAAACTTATTGAAAAATTTCCTTCGTTTGATAAATTAACACCACCGTATAAAAGGCGTTTGACTGCACACGCGACCGCTTCCTCGAGATACAGAAGTGACTCCATAAACAGTTGTTTTCTCTTTTTTTCGGGTTTTTAAATTGGCTGAACGATCGCTTTCCAACGATAATATTTATTAATAGATTAGTACGTGAATTTTCAGCGTCCGACTCGCCGCCAGCGCCGGCCCGCGCCCGCCGGCGCTCCGAGCCCGTCGCGTTATCGGGCCGACTCCAGCGCGGCGCTCTCGTCGCGCGAGCCGAATTTATGTTGCCCAGTAATCCGACCCATTTGTATAGATAATTTTTATTATTGCCCCCCTTTCCCCGCCCCCCGGCCACCCCGCCAGCTTCGCCGATAACGCCGCGAAAGAGTTCGTAACGACGATTTGAATAAGAAAGACGCATTGCTCCGGAGGTGCGATAACTGGGGGTTGAAGGGAATTTTATGTAGAATTAAGTCATTCTGTTAATTTTTTTTCCGAATAATCTTAGTAAGGATTTCAATGATTGGAATTTATATTTTCGAATGTATTATATTAGCGGTTGAAAATGTTCTGTCCTCATAATAACTCACGCCCGTAGAATTTTCTATTGCACAATTTATTTGTTAGGAAATTAATTTCCGCTTAATAAGGTTTATTTATTAGCTAATGTTATTAATATGTGCGCTATATTATGAATGATGAAAATGTATTTTAATATATACTGTATATATATAGTAAACGCATATATTATCAAAAATGTGTGAATTTGTAAAAATTAAAACGCCGTACGTTCGCACGGTCATTGAAAAGACATCAACGCGCACTTACATCTCGGTAATTTACAAGTTAAAGGATAAAAGTTGGATTTATCACCGACCAGATCGGGTCGGTGAATCACGGCCGTATAAACAATGACCCCTTTCCGTGTGTAACCATAAAGCGGAGTCGACGCACGGACAAACATACAGATCTGTTTCTGGTATTATCAGCGGCGCCCTTTTTATACGCGCGCTATCTCTAGGAATGCATTAGCCGGAGATAAAGCTCTGCCGGCTGCGTGATATGACAGATCGCCCGGCGCCACCGACGATACCGTTTACACTGTACCACTTTGTGTTTATTTTATATGCACTCTCTACATCGTCGGTTTTACGTTTGAGCCGATGACACGACGATCTATCGAAACGGCAATGTATTCGATGCGTTTTAATACTCTTGACGTCCTTGAAATATTACTCCAGTTACAGTGGTGGATTCGTTGAGGGACTTTAGAGAGTCGATATATAGAACGCTAGCGATGAACGTCAAAGGAGATTTATCGTCACTAAAAGGTTTAGTAAAGGGGACATCGGCATGTCGTGGCCACTCGTGAACGCATGTCGGACATTAAGGTTTTTTTGGACGGATATAAAACAGGAGTGCGCGTTTTTTGTGGTCAGAGATATGGTCTCATTTGAGGGTTGTGCCCTCGCTATTGGAATTCTTCAACGATGACTATCGCGTGTCGTCGCATCGACACGTCCGCTCCGGACGATTAAGAGCTTGCGAAGTTTGCAACTTTTCACGAGCACTATTCACGAACAAAAAGGAATCGTATTACGTTTTTCTCTGAATCGATGCGTAAAAAGGAACAACGTATGCGTCGAAAATCAAATAGAATTATTATACATAATACATATGAAGTATTTAAGCGAGAAATCGTGGGGAGATTCCATATATCGAATTATTAACATAAATATGATGAACTTTTTTTTTGGTTATATCTTGTACAAAACGTATGTTACCTTCGAAAAGTTTTCGTTTAGTTTACCTAAAATATAAACGGATATGGATATTTTCATTACTTTAAAATTTAACTTAACTAGTGGTAAATTAGTAGCAACAGGCTTATATTCAAAGAATTTTCAATTCAAAAATGAGCATACAACAATGAAAGTTAGATAGTTTATTGAACAGGGTCATTACATCAAAAAAAAAAAGTGTACAGTTCACACGCAGTAAAAGGGACCTTTCAAAAACTGCGAATCAAATGAATTCATCAGGTGTGGATATGTATCAGAGATATTTGTAGGGCGTGTAATTTTTATAATTGGTACGGTATCTAAAAGCCATTTTACAATTTATCATTCAGACTCCACATTTTCAATTTGGACAAATTGGTGTCCTTAGGCAACACGGGTCTTAAGGATTAATAAAGATTTAATAAAAAAAAACAGGACAAGAGCATGTCGGACTATGCTCAATGTAGGGTTCCGAAACCGTTAATAAAAAGAAATGCATCACAGATAAAAAAAGTTACACTTTTTTCTATGTTTCCCGCACATAATAAGTACAAGTACTTTAGTTACCTATAACTAGATAAATAAGTAGGTATATTAACTTTTACTAATAAACTAGTGTAAACTAAATAACAACAGTAAAAGATCGTATCTTAATTGCACTTATGTCCTTTTGTTGAGAAGCACATTTTTTCGATAATAACTCGAAAACGGTATATCCGGTCATGTTTAATATAATTTTTGTTGAAAGTATTTACTAGTCGTTATCTTTGAATTTTTTTTCATATTTTTTGAACTTACGGTTTAAAAAAGAAAGGGGGAGGCACCATTTTTGCCTACTTTTGGAGCGTTTATTTCCGACAATATTCACTTAATTAAAAAAATGCTTAGAAACTTTAAAGTGTTTTAAAATACTGTCGGAGTATCTGCCACACGTTGATGGTTGCTGAAAAACTCTTTTTTCAGCTTCTGTTACATGTATCGAGTGCCTCCTCTAGAAATATTCATTTCTATTATTTAACTACCAAACTAAGTAGCGGTTTATACAAGACATCTATGCTTCCAATTGCATCAATTTACATCTTGTGGTTTTTTAATAAAATTCCGGTGACATACGTACAGACAAACGGACACAAGGAAACTACAAGGGTTCCGTTTTCAATTTTGGCTAGGAACCCTAAAAATCGTTTTAACTATACATATAAAGAATATTAGTTATTAGAAAGCGCTGCTCGGTTGCTTTGTCGGCGTACCTTAATCAATCAGTTAAGTTCAGGCTTAGCGATCTTGATCTATGTTTTGTTTTGAAATGAAAGTAAGAAATGTACTTGAAACGGATTTTTCACAGTACACAGGATTTTTATACCTAGAAAGGTGGAGCCGTAGACGAAAGATAGTTTATTAAATAAATGAAAACAGTATCAGTTGTTTTAAAGTCATTCTTGCTAAAAGGTCGCGAAACAATTTTAATAGCACATAATTACTTGTATACTTTAATAAAGTAGCGATGAATAAATAATGAGCAGTCATAAAGAATTTGAAGTCCCAATGTATGAAATGCTTCATGTGTTGGGCACTGACATATTGCTGTTCCTTTTCAAATATCTGTTTCATTGGTGTGGTTCCTTATCGAAAACTTGTATGAATTCGAAAGATCGTTGAAACGAAAATTGCCAAGGACATCTATTTGCTCAATCATTTCCAGTTCGATCGCTTCGACACAGAACGAATTTTCCCTTCACGATCATAATTTCAATGTCGGTATATGTACATATTTCCTACATCCAATAAAAACCATTATACACTTTGTTAGATAGGACTGTAAAGTATTTTTTAATAAATTTTCTGTACATCACCTAAAAACAGATATTTTAATAACATTGCCAATAGTTATGGACCCTTTTAAAACCATTTTAAAAGTATGAAAATGTTGGCGTTTACAAATTAAATTTTAATCCGTTCAGTGTTTTAGTCGCGAAAATCTACCAAATACAATGTCATTTTTGAATTCGTAACATTAGCATGGACTGTTCAATAGTTAGAATAGTAAAAGATTGTAAAATTTATCCAAAAGACTGACATTTTCCACAAGCGAGTCCATCGTAGTGATATAAATCACGCAAAGCTCACATATACATAAAAGTTTAACATAAATGACCCATAAAGAACTTTAAGTCCATCTTCCTATCGCAATTAACGCTTAATGGCCCGCATCGAATAAACTAGTGAAAACACATCAAGCGCGGGCCCACGTAAAGTTAATGGATGTGCCATTTTTCAGCGCATTATGAAATATTGTTTACGCGGGGGCGGGTTCATTTGCGGGGCCCTGAAAGCGGCTCATTAGCCGGGCCTGAATGCGCGCGCGTTCTGTGACGTCGACAAAATAGTGCGCCGGCTGTTAATGACGCGCGCGCGCCGCCCCGCCACTTTGTACTCGAAATAACACGGCCGTTTTTGTTCTACATCACGGTCCGCGCCCCGCGGGGCGCCGCTTTTTGCGCCGGCCGTGTAATACGCGAGTCACCCGACGTGCACTAATTCACGATAATAAGTCATAATTAATGTATGGCGATAGGGCTATGTTTTATTTATAGTGAAAACTTCTTTAGGCGCGTTGGGCATTTTTGAGATGGGTGAAAAAACTATTGAACTCGCGACACTGTTGCCGTTATCGTAACCGACATCTCTGTTATGTATGTATATACATATATTGGCTCCGTTTCCACGAGCGTTGAATTTGGGTTCAAATACATTGATAATATAACTATGTATAATATAAACATATATTATGTATTTACGTACAACATAGATATTCATGTTGGAAATTTTCGTACTGTATTAGCAAATTTAGGTTTTAAGCAATATATTGTAATTTTTGTATGTAAAATAATATGCATTATTTTTCATGTACAATAGCGCATCAAATGAAAATTGTAATATCATTTTTGTAGTAGTAGTTTATAATAATGAATAAAGAAACACTTCATTTAAAAGTATTTGCTGTACAAAAAATATTTCCTGATGATTCAAAAAATAAACACATGTAATTATTCAAGTTTTCACTGCTGTGGGCACTCCCGGAGTGCCACTCTTTTTTTTTCTTTGTAATGATCATTGGTGTTTACACACATTGAGCCTGGCAGAA
Source organism: Eumeta japonica (assembly GCA_005406025.1). Classification (NCBI taxonomy): domain Eukaryota; kingdom Metazoa; phylum Arthropoda; class Insecta; order Lepidoptera; family Psychidae; genus Eumeta; species Eumeta japonica. Next base: position 84,325 of record BGZK01001334.1, read on the forward strand.
GTTTTAAAAACAGAGACAAAATAAAAGAGAACAGAAGTATAAAAAACGATGTTAATGTTAGGGACAGAGACAACGTAGCGGTCAGTACGCCCGTCAACGTCGAGGGAAGAACGGATTTCAGCCGAAGCGGTCGACGTTTCCTGGTAAGCCGTAACCATGTTTACTTAAAATAGAATTCATATTGGCTGATAAAGCTCATCAAGATGTGGCTCAGTGGTTAAAAGCGTCACTTTGAAATCATAAAAACCGCGTTCGATCCTAACGACGTGCGACTGATGACTTAACGACTAGTCACATCCTCCATCAGCTCAAACTGGGCCAGCGTGGAGAACTTTAGGTCTAAATCCCTCAACTTGAATTAAAATGATCGTGGGATAGCCTGCAGCAGTGGGATGATGAGCCTGACACGCATGTGCATTATATGGTATTACGATGTCATCGGAAGTAATGTCGAATCGAATTCCAGTTCAATAATAATATAACCTCATGTCTATTTCACAGAAGGCTAGGTAGAGAATACAGAATCCAGATGGTACGATCTATGCATATCTCTCTTGCTTCACTGACAACCATCAACCTTTTCATGCAAGCTCGTCGGTTTCGGGTGCCAAAGTTTTGGCTTTTTTAAATATGCCACCAATATAGGCCGCATAAGATTTTCTAGATAGACTTTTGGCGATCTTCCCATCACACACATTCACTCTGTAGATTTGTTTCGTCAGTCTACTTTCATTCACCCTTTCCAGATGGCCAAACCACCGCAACATACCTCTTTCTGCTCTAGCCACTACATCTTCCTTCAAACCACACCGCTCTCTGACATCACTGTTCCTACATCTGTCTTTGTGAGACATTCCACACATACTACGTAGAGATCTCATCTCCACTGCACTGATCCTACTTTCATTTTTCTTCTGCCATATCCAGCTTTCACTAGCATATATAACTGTAGAGATCAGGACCTCATTATGAATAGCCAAACGCGTTTATCGTGAAACAGATTTGCTATTCATAATGACAAACAAAACCCTATTCACTTCATTTTCAGCATTCTCACTCCTTTCGATATTCCTATCATGTTTACCATCATTTGAAAACAGACTAACCAAGTATAAAAATGTCAAAAAAGTATACAAAGTTTTGCCTTTCTTCACAGAATCATTCATTTTAGTTACCATGTTCTGCATCCACTACTCACACCATGTATGGATAGGGTTCTCCATAGATTATTATGACACCATTTTATTTGATGCTTATTATGTACAATTATTACACTGAATCGCTATCAAATAAGTGGCTCAGTATTCAAAACAAATCTGTGATAATTTTCAAATTTGTGGATATTGGCGCGTCACTCAATGCTTATGTCAAAAATCCTTATATAATTCGGATAAATGCCGTTTCGAAAAGTGTAGATCCGACATCTTTTTATTTATTTTTCTGTATTTTCATAATCTTTAACGTAATCGCAGTACGTAAAAATTGTTCGACAATCGCTTGAAATAACTCAAATCCGCATCAACAGCCTTTGTTAAGAAACATAATAATTGACTTATCGGTCTTTACGCAACTTACAAGTCATAAAGCTTTATTCAAAATATCGCGATTAAAACTTCACGACGAAGAACGTTCGCTAGAATGTTTGACGACTTTTAAAATTCGCACCTTGAATTGGGCCAAGTTGGAAGTACGGGCTAGCACGCTATTTGTGAAGGAAATCCGTGCCTTGTAATAAAATGTTGTGTTGATGCTTCATATATGTGATACTGGCGGTACTTCGAAAATGGGATTTCCTCCACATAATTTTATTCACAATCAATAATCGTACTAGAATTATATTTGGAAAAGGTATTCAGTCTTTAAAATTTAATTCAGAGTCTTTCTCACCCGAAAAAGTTCTAAGATCGTTGCCTATTTATTATTTTCTATATAAAGACTATTCAAATATTTATTGTTTATTAATATCAGTTGTAAACAACTATTTTGTATTCAAAATTAATACAATCGACCACAGTTTCAGTAAGTCATTTGCTACTTTACATTATGAAAGCAAAATATTACAAAACCGTTACGAAATGAATATTATAAATATGAATCTCTACCGAGGTTCGTAAAGTATACGAACAAAACAGGTGTCATTATAATTCAAGCGGATAATACAAACAAATTAGGTGGGCAGGAGATATCCACGATAGCGTAGGGCTGCGCGGGCGGCGCGGGCGGCGGCGCCGCGTCAGCCGTCTGTCAATCGCGGTAACGAGGCACCGCGCCGCCATTGTATGCAAAGCGCTGCCGCGACCCTACAAATTCGCTACGTGCACTTTTTGAATATCTCCCAGCAGCGAGATGTATCGGCTGGCCGAAATCTTAAATATTCCAATATCTACTCGGCACGAATGCGTGATTTTTCGTTGAATTCTTCATTGACGGCGAAGTATTTCGATAACGATAGGCGCGCGTCACGTTTTAATAACGATCCCTGCATCGCTTCGATTAGAGCGTTATTGATGTTATGAAGCTGATTCGTAGCGATGTGGCGAAATTAAAAAAAACTCGGTCTTATCTCGCACGTCGAGAATAATTTGTCTAAAAATGTATCTTCACCGAAATATTGTCATAATACCTACCGAAAACTTTTAATTAGTGACAATAATTCAAAGCCGCAGAGTCGACGGCGCTCCGCGGATAAACTTTGAGCGTCCGCTGAAATATTACGTAGGTCTCGCATCGCATAAGCCCGTATCTGCGGCGGCCGCGCGATACCCCGCGATAGCCGCGTACTCGTGTGATTTTAGACTTTACGTGAGTCGCGTCTGCGTCTACATTCGCACGCCTCATTGTTTCGCTGTATGACGTTCTGTTAACGGCTCGATTTTTACGTCGCGAAGTAACCGTCGACGCCCCGCAAACGTAAAGAGACTTTGCGCGTATAACACAGGATTTAAAATCGCTCAACACTCTCAGCCAGATAAGTCGCACGCGGGCGAGATAGAGCGGCGCTATCGGCATCACCTTAATGATGTCTCGATGGCGGATAGCCATTGTGCGCGATGTAAATTTGTAGCCGTCGGCGCGGGTAATGATGTGAGAACAAACAGAGCGCGATAGCCCGCTCGGACCGCGCCCGGCCCGCGCGCCGCCCGCCCTCCGCCGCCGCCCCGCGTTTGTGTGCCCAGAAAAAGCTCCTTCCCTTTCATGCTTCACTACCTTTTCGGTGGTATGGTTATGAGCTCCGTTCAGAAAGTTAACTGTTGCGTGTGTTTCTAACCGAATTCAAAAGAAAAAAAAATTTGGTTGCCTGTAAAGTCGGTATACGGGCGAAAGTTTTACGTGACAACGACTTTGAATGGTAAAATCATTTTAATGTGAATATTCATTCGTATAGTAGGAAGAAGGATGAAATAATAGTAACAATTTAAAACATTTATTTATACAAAGAATTATATTTAAAACATTAATTTATACAAAGAATCTCGCACTGAATTTCATATCAACAAAATTTTATTTTTACCTTTACACATACATACGTATTTATATACAAATATACATACAATAACTTGCAATACATTTGCAAGCTATGCACTAATTCTCTAGTGCTGCGCGCGCGGCAGACCGATCATAGTTGAGTGGGAGAGAGACGCAAGGCATTCGGCGGGCCTCTCTCTCGTTCGGTGACTCATCGTTACGTTACCGAGCGTTACACCTTTTTCATAAGTGACTCCCAGCCGCAACCTAATTTAAGACGTTGTCACGTCAAAAAAGAGGAGTTAATTCGACGAATATGTTTTTGAGGTTCTGTACCTAAAGGTCAAAACGGAATTTTAATAGCGAAACTTAAATATTTTTTCGTTTATCTCTATGGTATAGATTTTTATGTAACATCTTTACTCTCGCTTTTCTGCAATCTACGCGAGTGATTTTATGAAAAGGGACGAAAGTGAACCAGGAAGCCAGGGAAGCGCGCGCTATTTGATTTGACCAATGAACGCGCGCGGTGCTAGAGTTGGCAATCAGAGGGTACCAACCCATTTTGTAAGAGGTCGGTACTGTGAGCAAATATTGCCAACAGCACGAATTTTATTGTATTTTAATGCCAAATGTTAATTGTTCAAAGTTATAATTATAAAAAATAATCGATTTTATGGCATTTCGTACTCGTACTATATAGTGAAGGTGGTTCCGTTCTTTTTAAATCGCCTTCTTTCCATGATTTCAAGTGGTGATTTTAACGTAAAATTCAGTTCACCAGAATCTGAGCTGCTCATTTCTTCTTGAAATGGTGAACTAAAGCTCGAAATGAACACAGATCGAAACGTTTCGACAATTAGCAGTGGTACTGTTATTAATTTATTTCAAGCATTTCAACGATTTTTAAATACTTTGAAATCACAAGTACATGGTCTCAGAGTTTCGTTCTCATAAGTCTTCTGTCTCCGCTCTCTCCCAAATTGAATAAAAACAAGTATTTTCAATAAAAAAATTGCATTACTCCTAGTGTTAATTAACTAAAAAACAATTTTAATTTATTAGAATAATTTTTCGTTACGAAAAATCATTTCACATAGTACCTGAATCTTTTTTTTCAGGATATAATGTTAATGTTGCTTATTACCTAGGTGACATAGCAGATGTTGCGACTACTGTAAGGCTTGTTCGGTTTTTTGTCAGTGACTGCCCTTACTATTATAGACTTGAGTTTGAACACAATTGCACAAAAAAATTTAAATATTTCTATCTTTACTTAGTACATCATATAGAGTAAATTCAACTGTTACATAAATTTTAAATACATTTTTATTTTTAAAACATTAAATTCAATACAATTTAATACATTAAAATACATTTTGCCTTCGTTAAGTTTGTATTTTTAGTTACAAATGTGCAATTTAGTACCGTTCCTGTTATCCATTAATTTTCAAGCCAATGAATTTGACTTATGTCATATGTGTAAAAGCTTTGATGATGAATTAATTACAAGAGTAATAAGATCTGCTTAATTTCTGAACGAAACAAAATAATCTAATAGTTTTTATTTAAATTAGCAAATTATGACAGAAATCCGGTCCAGCACATTTTTAAATATTGCACTATTGATTAATTGCAGCATTTGTAATCAATCTAGTAAAGACATTGTGTTCAGAGTAGTTAGCGATAATTATTTTATATTATTTATTGCGTTTAAATGTTTAATAAAGCAGGCCCAAAATGCTCACAATATCCACCCTCACCTAGCGGTCGGCATACAAGATATATGGGTAGCGTTCGAAAGACTGACGAGCTCGAAAAAGTGCGCAATGTCGTCATCTACATAACTGTCGTATAAAAGCTCAGTCAAGACCCGAGAAGCTTAACGAACTTTTTTAATGGCAATGCGAACTACCCCACGATATGTGGTGTAGTTCTATCTAATTAGGAATATTAAATTTCCAAAACAGTATACGGTCTCTTATAGCAAGCGTGGCTAACGTGCGCACGCGTCGGTTGCGATAGCGGCGATACCATCTCTACCTGCGAACAATAGTACGCTCTCATTAACCCCGTGCAGGTCAGGATTTGGTTCTCGTCGATGTCTTGTGTATCATTATAGTTCTGTGATTTCGAAAAAGTTCTGCAGGTCGATTTCATTATACTACGATTACAAGTTTTGTGATTTAAAAATATTATGTCGTATTCAGGCTTATTGTTTATTTAGTTCGAATATTAATTATTCCATATTTTTGGTACATACAGAATGACTTATGGGTACAATTTTGCTGTTCTGTTGCTGTGTATCATAATAAATAACCTTTGTTATTTAAGTAATTTATCAAGAAATCGTTTATTTCATTTCGCAATCGTTTTTATACGATAATAGTGTTTGTCATATTAAATTAATTGAACAAAGCATTAATGATTCGTGAATTCAAATACATAAAGATTCGTGGATTGAGTACAAAACAGATCTTTTAAGCTTTTACTCCAATTTATTTAACAAGAAACGTAATAAATTATATTATCTTAATATAAAATTATTATTTTGGTTCTTGTGAACTTATCGACACATGTACTATATTGAGTAGAGTGCAAATAAATACGTCAGCACATCGGGCGATGCGCCCGCGTCGTTGGTGCATCAACCAATGACTAACATTTCCCGCTCTGATTGTAACTTGTAACTCGTTCCATGATAATATTGTTTATATCACCGCATTCTTTGGGTTTGTCCTGCAAATAAAATAAAGCAATATGGCGTTTTGACTGTTTGTATGCGGGTAATGATTTATAGGTAAAAAATGTTGTTTACTAAATTACGGTTGATTAATAGGTATAATAAATTGAAGCAGAATGTATTTCCGATTCGTGAAAATTCTGATAGTGATTACGTAAATTCACATGTCATTATTTAAATATTTCAGTTCAGGATTTGTAGATAGAATATTTATCATCTTGTAATGTTAATAAAATCCCAAGTGCGCGAAGTAGAGAATAAAATTACTTCAACGGAGATACCTACTCGAAAACGTGGAATAGACAATATTTGTGTAACGAACCAAAATAGGACTGATTACGAAACAATTTTAGACTGTCACTATGGAGGTGGTATACTCATCGTTACCAGGTTTAATGCTGGTCAGTGGTCGTCGGTGGCGGCTAAGAGTGACGTCATCGAACTAGGAGATCCTAGAATCGCGTCCTAATTATGGGCAGATCAATCATTTTTTTAATTTAAGTCGGAGAGGAATGACTGTCATGGCTGTTACGTCAACCGGCTTCGATCAGCTAACGACTTAACTATAATGGCGGGATTGCTGAACGACCTCCGCGTCACGCTCAAGAACTTCGGCGGAGTCACTCGGGAAGTGGCTCTAAACATTAACACGAGAAAGATGAAAATGATGTTGAATACGACCGTAATTCATATAGAATACGGGTCGTACTCACTCCAGGAAAGATTGAGAGCTCTCCAATGGAAGAAGTAGATGAATACGTCTACTTGAGGCAGGTCGTTCGATCAGGTAGATCCAACTTTGATAGCGAGGGTACGCCAAGATTCAGCTCCCTTGAACAGCATTCGGTGAGCTGCGCGGTATATTCAATCCGACATTGCGCAGGGCATAAAAGGTGAAAGTCTTCGAACGGTGCATGTTGCCAGTAATGCCATGCGAATGACAGACGTGGTAACCTTACTATCTGTCTTGAAAGCGAGCCCGGAGTTACTCGATGTGCCATGGAAGGAATTGTATACTTTCGGTGTTTCTCAGCGAGATAAAATTTGAAATAGAAAAATTGGTGAAAGACCAGAATAGACAACAACGCATGGAGCAATGGGCGACACAAGTCTACTGGCTGAAACGTATTAGTTGCATGATTCTTTATTTCATTACAAACATTAAATGTTTCAGATTACAAACGTTTTTTCAATGAATTACGTATGTATGTGATTTTCTTAAATTTATAATTACCGTATTAATATTTTCAGAGATTGGCCGTAGAAATAATAATTTATTGATGATATCCATATACGTATACGTTTTTGTTTCGTGACATCTTTTTCATACCACATAATTATTTAGAATTTTTTATTTTGTATTATATTTTAATCCAACTTGCGGCCCTCATCGACTCGAGAACTTTTATATTAATTTATCATGCTAAACAGTTTTTTAGAGAATAATTAAATTGCGACATACAGGCAGGCACATCGAACTATCCCAGATTTTTTATTTTCTTGATGGCCGAGCTTAAATATTAAAAATAAATTATCTAAAATAAAAAAAAAGCAAAAACCACCTTCAGCTTACTTAAATAGTTGTTTAATCAAACGTCAAAAACCACTAATTAGTTGTTTGTACTCCTAACCACTGATCAGTAGGTCTAACCCCTAATTCTTAACCGTTAAGGAGTGCTGTAGTTTTCACAATTGGCTCTGCAGCATGAGATGATGACTAACATACGTACAAACTTGAATAACTTAAGAAAGAGCTCAAAAACACTATACGTGTCTAGGCTTTCCTTTAAGGTTTCCCTCGATTTCCCTGAGATGCCATCATAAAATCCCGACTTGGTGACTGTGGGACTACCTCGGGAGTATACTCTTTCAACCAAAAAAAATTGGAATCGGCTTTCCATTGACAGGAATATCGCTATACATAAAAAAAGAAACGTATACAGACGAACATAGAAACTCCTTCTTTTTGACGTCAGTTAAAAAAAATAAAAAAACGTTGTTTCGTATTGAAAGATATTTCTTATGAATCGCAACATGGCATCGATATAAAGTCAAAATTCAAAACTCTCCAATGTTTATTTGTCCTATTTCGCAATATTATATCTGTCGCGAACCGGGCGCGTCGCGTTGTCCTGCGCGGGCGGCGCGTTTGTGGCGGGCGGCCGGCGCGCGCGCCTCCCGCGGCCGATGTGTGGCCCCGACTTTTTTGCCCGATCGAAGATTACATTGTGTTATGTTATGAACAAATAGGTATTTGTTTCTGCGCGATATCGTTTTCTTTTTTTTTAAGTGTCGATATTGAATTTGTATTGTATAAATACACTGGTGCGACGATGCTGTTTTATTGTAAAGGGGCCGACACATCGGCGAATACACATCGTGTATGATAATCAAAAAGCGACTTTGCGGATATCACACATTTGGAATTATGTTAATGTGTTATTGACAAATCATCAAATCTTTGAAGTTGCGATTTTGTTAATTAATTGGTTTAGATAGACGGTGATTGAAATAAATTAATTGCTTTATTGCTGAGAACTTTACTTCATACATTTTGCACAATGAAACTATGTCATACTGTGTAAAGTATCATCAGGTGATAAGACGTTCTTTCATCTCACACATATTGAGAGAATAGCTACATTTTGTACATTAATATTAAAAAAAAAAAAAAAAATATCATATCAGGTATTTCTTATTCCAAAACAAATTCTCTCAATGCACATTTGACAGATGAGGTTAGTCTCACAGCACAAGTAAAGGAAAATTTTGAAAATTTTAATTTGTACTGATATTGCATATTTTTTTTGCAATCACAAACTGACATTTACAGTTGAAGAAGAAACTTTGAAGTAGACCGATGTACGGGAAAACATATTTAACCTTTCCGTTATAAAAATCAAAGCTCTCTATAAATTCGTAATTTAGAAAATACTTGGAAGAAAACTTAAAGAAAAAAAAAGCAATAAAAATCCCACGAGCAATATTTCGGTAGCATCGGTATGAAAAAACAGACAATAATCAACGGAACTTGATGGCGATGCTGATCCTATTTGTATTTATCTTATTTTTAACAGTAGGGATGAAATGAGATCAATATATATTTTAATTATCATTTTCTAAGTCGCACAATCAAAAGTACTGTCTATTTACTAACACTAGCTTTCCGTCAGCGGGTTGGCCCGCGTGGACATCGTACGTGTTCTCTCATATTTTGTACTCAACGATTTCGCTGTTCCTGGTTTGGATCTCGCTCACATTCTTGATTCTGATTTCTGTCCCACGTTCGATTCTGACCGCGGTTTCACATCCCGATCCAGGTTTCAATTTCGCTCCCGGTTCCAACAATCGATTCTGCTACACCACCCTACCCTACCCCAGTCATGATTCCGTTTAAGAAAAAAACCTGGACAAATACCGGTACCAAAATAAAACATAAGGTATATTACTTAGAGTTTATGTAGATGTCTAACAGTGAAATAATTTTTTAAATCGGTCAAATAGTTTGGTTCAACAGTATATAACACGGACGAAGTCGAAGATAAATGTTAAAATAGTTTGCATAAAAACTTTCTTCATGATAATACACATATGTAATATGTTACAAGTTTTATGGTGTTCGGTCAAACGGTATCCAAGGCCATTATTTCGAACAGATAGATAAACATCCTTTTTTTATACATTAAGATACATTTATGTATAACAACTGCAATGCGCTTACATAATGTACTGATTTATACTTACCTTCAAATACATCAGCAGGTATAATGTCTGGAAGAGCTTCTCTATGACACGTTACCAACTTACCTGAAAATAGGAAAATATACATTACAAATTTAGTTATTATAGAGAAAAAAATACAGCTAAAGAATATGGAAATTCATATTATATTTTGCATTTGCTGTATAAAAAATATGCTTGGATAGTTTCAAATGAAAATTTTCAATAATTTCAGAGATACGTGAAAAATTAATTTCAAAAATACTCTTGTTTCAGTGTTCAACAGCCATGATTGTTATATAACATTATAGTGAGTCTATCAGTGGTGAAATTCAATTGAAAAAACGGTTTGGTTCTTAGCCTGAAACTCATTTAAAATGACGTATTTACGATTATTATTTTCAGACACAAACTTCGTGACAATTTTCTGATTTTTTCAAATACGTTAATAACAAAAATTCTTACTTAATACTCCGTTTGAAAATCTTAGTCATATGAAAAAATTCCATAGCAGCTAATTTTGGCTATAGTTGTAGGTATCAGCAGATTCCGTTTTTTACGCTAAACTACTTCTGAGAGAGAAGCTTCATACCAAAGGTTTTCTCATCTTATTCCATTAATTCTTTTGACGATTTAAAAACACGTAGTATGTACCACACACGTTGATATGAAATTTATTTATTTTGATCACTTTTAGAATAATCTATCGACATAACAATTTTTTGTCAGTGCATTTAACATACGTCAGAATAGTTCAGAAAGAAACCATCGACCGTGTCAATGATTGCCTTTCTATTTTTTAACGGACTGCCTCAAAGCCCAACGTAGGGTTACGTGTTCGACCTGTATGTTTGAATTTATATCTGTTCCTATGTTCTGTCGTAGCTAATTAAGTTATAAATCGATTTCGATAATACGTCTTCAAATTTGTGTCGATGGCCCGAATCACTGGGTGTATAAGAATTGTAAAAAAATCAAAATGGCCGCTTTTGACACTGAATTATTTTTCTCGGAATATTAGTTAAAAACTGTAATAACATGTTTATGTCGCATGCTGTCATAATATTAAACACATTATGGCTACACGTGATACAATAATGTACGCTACATGTGACTACTTAAATACAATATTTACATAGCGTGGCACGAGGTTCATCGATCCATGGCTCCTTCAATAATTATTGCGGTCGTAGGTTGCCCTCAGACCCTTACCCAGGTCTGATGTGCATAGACGCAATTCAAACACGCTCGGAACGTGCAAGACGTAAAAAAGCGCTACGATCCGGAAGGCGCACACGCTAGGGCGGCGCGGGCGCGCTACGAGATGGCGCGTAGCGTGACGCGGAAGCGCGCATCTCGTAGCATTTCCATAAACAGGCCGTTTCCGTCACGGCGCGCGTATCGCACGTCATCGCCCCCGCGATGCGTATCGGGCGCGGCGCGCGCACGTCGATGTGCGCCGGCGATGGTATCGCGCGGCGGAGGGCGCGCGCCGGCTCTCCGGATCGGAAGAGGTATTACGAGATATGTTAGAATGTGAGCTAACTTACTGTGGCGGATTGGACGTGGATGACTGAAATTTTAGATCTGTACACAGACTTAAGTTACTTGATAGTACGCTAAATAAATTCAGTTAAACGTGGAAGGTGAATTCATTATGATCGGTTAATGGACAAATGTGCAATAGAAGAGATAGAAATAATAGAAAAAAAGAAGAGAAGCTTGATGAGAGTAATACCTCCTCTTCAATTTTTTTTTTAATTAGAAATTAATTAGAATCAAATCTTATTCAATTTTCAACTAGAAGGGTAAAAAATATTACCGATATACTTTGTTTATTTTCCATATTGACATTCTTAAGGATTAAAACAAGATGAACACTCGATGAAAAAAACAGTACCTTTATAAGATCAATTTTATATACGTTTGCCTGTTTGCATTTTCGTCTGTCACAGCCAATTCGTTTCGAATCTACTAGACAATAAAGTTGCGCTTTGAAAGATATGCAGATGACGCCATTACGGGACAAATAAATTAATTCAGATTTTAAATATTAATTTTGGCGGCAAATTAGAAAATCAAAACGAAAAAGTTTTCTCAAGTGCGACATGTGGCAAATCAAATGAACGGGTTTGGTATTAGAAATATTCGTGAACAGAAACAATTTACAAAAATCAATACATAAAATGCGTTGCTGAATATTACCGCGGGCTAATAATTTCAATCGGTCTAGTGGTTACTATAGCAACCTACTTATACGAAATTCAAATTTTAGTTTTGATAGAGCGCTCATTGCATTTTTTGTTTACTTATCGAAGTTTCTTTTTAATATTTACTAACGAATTTCGGTCGAATTTCACTAAGACATAGTGAGATGATTCTTTTTAGTGACCACAAACACATATAGTATAATTTAAATGTGAATATAATGTAAATATAACGCGAAAATTACAATTATTATTATATTACAATCTCCTAGTGGTTCGGATTCACTTTAGATCCATTTGTTTCGTACTACATAAAACGGTGCGTCCTTCATTTACGTTTCAGATGTTTTTCATTAAAAAATTCATGGACATTCTTTTTAAGTTTCTCTTCTGCACTAATCACAAAATCTTAAAAAAAAATGCCCTGTAAACAAATTAATATTTTTTATTGGTATACACTCATTAAGCTTTAGAAAAAAAATTGACGATAATTAATGCAAAATCCTTAAATAACAGTAACGCCCTATAATCGCCGCATATTGTAAAGGCATACTCATGATTTATATCGAGCAAATCGGCACAAATGCCAAACACAAAATAACACGTATAAGTCGTTTCTACTCCGAAAAAAATATAAAACGCACGCAGCACTGATTCATGTCACTGATTTTTTTTATTCGCATTATCATCATATATGTTTATAGCGTTTCCCAAGACATATTGTGAATACAAACGGCAACCGCCCATATACCCGTACTCCGACTTAGAATTGTGTTGTTTATTTTTTCTATGCTGGCTTTTCTAAAAGCCGGGATCAAGAATGAAAAGTGGGATCGGCAACGGACTAAAGAATGCAACCGGGATTTGAAGCGACGATGGGACCAAAACTGAAATGGAGAATAGGACCGCGATCGCGGACGGGACTGAGAGGTCTGGGCGCAAAAGATGAAGGAATTGCTTTCATATCCATATTGGCGGGCAAAAACTAGTACGATATAAAATTAAAAGTCAATTTAATCCTTTTTAAAGTTGATTTTGAAGAGATCAGATAAAAAATTTAACACAATTACTCTAAAATTTACAAAACAATCGAAATTTCAAAGCGATTGCATATTTAGGTGCCTATAAGAGAAGATATAAGATTTATCACGTAGTATATTTATGGGAACTTTTGCCATATGCAATTAATTCAAAAATATAATTGGTTCAATTTGTGTATAATAAAGAAATCTATACGGTTAAAATATTAACATTTATAAATACAGGATTTATTTATTTATATGTTGTAAATAATTGGGTTGGGTTGAATAAGACAAAGATATAAAAACGTGAAGATGTAACATATAATTATGTAATTTCGGTAAATCAGCATTATTAGAAATTTTAGTAACTGATTCAGTAAAATATTACGCTTTTCTTTTTGATCGTCACCTCACCGATTGTGCCATCGAGTCCGACATAGAAAAATTTTCGACTAGCTAAGTGCTAAGTCCCTTTCGACGATTTTTTTTCTATTTATCAAATAGGCCCTTAAAAATGTACTTTTTATAGTTATATACATTCGAGTATGCAATTGTTATTATTTACAGGCAACACCATAGTTATTAAACTTTGGAGCGCCATTTGTGTCCAGCACTGTTCACCTCTCCAAAATCTACGCTTTCATAATTTTACCATTCCCCGATTTAGAGCGGGAGGTGGCGCGCCGATAGATTCCCGTCCGCTACTTTCGCACGCCTAACCGTAGCCGCGACTAACTCGGCCATCGCCTGAACTCGGCCAAACTGCCTTTCGTCACGTGTGAGGCGGGCGCGCGGGGTCGCCCGCGGCGCAGGTAGCGCGCGCGCCGCACATCGCGTGCCTCCGCGCGTCGCTATCATTTTATTATCAGTTTATCGCACGCGACACGCGCCGCGGGTTGACTTATGGGCCCCGACATGACACTTATGATATTAGCGCCGCGGACCCGCCGCGCCCTCACAAATATTAGGTCACTCGGCGCCACCACCCCCGGCCCCTTTTCTAATTATTTATGTCGGCGGCTGAAAGTCGGAGGCGGGAGGTTGCGAAGGTGACCCTTTCTGGAAAATCTTTTCGTGTAAATATTTACTGCATTTCGACCTCTTTCGTTCGGTGATAATTCTGAATGTTCGTATTTTTATGCATCACAAATAATTTGACATAAATGTAAATTACATTGATTTTATATGATTAAATGAATACATCATGTGTATGGTAATCTTTAACGATCTTGTAACGGCTCTTAGGGACAAAGAATCACCTTAGCTAAACTTTGTTTCTAAGAAAATTCATTTTCGACAAAAAGAACACATTAGAATATTATTAAAACTAATTATTTTTAACACACATGTTACAAACATTCGCTACTTGTTATCTTATTATGTTATTTGCATGTGGTTCTTTACTTTTTCGCAAAGGAAATAACAGGGTTAGTAAAACAACATTTTACTAAGGAGAACTCTTAAAATATTTTGATAGTTGTTTGTTATTCATAGATATGTGTTGAGTTAAATTTGAAGTGGGTAAGTGCCGACCTACCTTCTTGCGTGGTAAACACATAGATCATACCTACATATTGATGAGAAGAAAAAGTATGTTGATTATAAAGTTGTAGAAGAATAGGTAATTCTTTTTTTACTTTTTAGTGCATATTAATTTGTTTAAGAAATTTTTTTTGAAGTCTGTTATTTTTTGTTAAAATTTTTTGGACACACAACACCCTTAGTAATATCATTTCAGTGTGTTTCTATTTACTTTTTCGATCGATTTCATGTTATTAATTCGAATGACTATTCGACTATTAAATCTGACTAGATTTTTTTCTTTCAATATTCAATCCAATCGAAATTTATATTTACAAGTTACGCTGTGTAAATTATAATGTCAATCTTCTATAATTTTTTGTAATGTTATGTAAATAAACGATTTCGAACAAAGTTTAAAAATTACCTTATATATGTGTGTGTGTATATATTGTGTATATATATATATATATATATATATATACATGCATAATGCCTTGATATTTTTCAGAAACTATTTGCATATACATTTTATTTAGTGTTTACTCTGGTCGCTTCAACGTTTCACAAAACATACATACGAGTTTATTTCATAGTTTACATATATATTTTATTTTAGTTTAGTTAATCGTACCTTCCTATATGTATGGTTTTATCGGAGGTCGTAAGCGTATGACGTGTAGTTGTCGCACGGCGGCGGCGCATGCGCGAGTGTACCGCGATGGTCGATTCTGCCCACGCGCAACGCTATCGCGCAGCTTGTTTGTTTAGCAAATACCTGGATATGCCGTGTCGCGACTTCACCGCGATCGCTGTCTGATGTCCAGCGCAGTGTTTATGCTAACTTATGTACAATAGCCGTAAATAAAATTTTGTGGAATTTTACAAAATAAATTCAATATTGATAATAATAATAATATCTTTTGACTTACACACTGCAACATCTAGTCCAAAACTAAACAATGAGGTTTGTATTACGGGTACCGGATAGTTAATACAATTGCAATATATATATATATTTGTCAATATATACATATAATACACAGAAACATTCAAACTCCATACAAACATTAATCTTTAATGAAATAAATGCTTGTCTTATGGGCAAACGATTTCACGCCGTCAGCGCAGCATGTAGCGTTACTACCTACTGGGCTAATCAGGTAGTTCATACAAAAGCTATTTATATATGAAAGCTAGCACTGAATATACAAATAAGATGGAAAACAGTCTAATATAGAAAAAGAACCTAGCTTTTCTTCAATCTAATTGGATAGATTAAAATTGAGTTATCTTTTTCATGCCAAATCACATTGATTTCTAAAAATAGAGTAAGTTTTAGCTCAAAAGTAACACGGGCGACTCTGACCCAAAAGTTGAATATCTTCATGTAGAGTTGCGAGGAAAAGTGTGTACAGAGAAGTTTTTTCCAAAAAGTCATAAAAAAAGCTATACTTTGAGGTCAGTTCAAAATTATTATTTTTTTCTTTGAACTTAGTGAACAGCGATGGACTTGCAACATGTCAATGTTTTAAATATTTTATTGAGACAATAAAAACTGGCCCGCATTTCAGATCGAGCATTTTGGCCCTTGGGCCTTCCACGCTGACCCTAAGAGGTCACTGACGACCATGGTCAGCTACGCGGTGCTAATGTCCGTGGCAAGGAGCAAGCGCTTTTGATTTGACTCGAGTTAAAAACTCATTGCTCAATTCGCCTTTGGTTGGGTTCGAACTCGGTGCTACAGGTTCACAGTCCACTCTCTTGGCCACTCGGGTACCACCGCAATCTGTCATGTTGGGATGAACTGACTGCGACATATGGATGTGCTCCAAGTTGTCCCATCTCTGGGTATTCTAAGATTGAGACAATGTCGTAAATCGTATTGATAATAATTAAATATAAAAAATATTTTTTATAAGGTTTAGATTTTACAGCATTAAGTGTACAGCGACTTGAATAACAAAATATCTGCCTCAGTTCAACATTAACGGAGAATTTTTAATTTTGAGCTCTTTTTTCAAAGTCTACGGAATGAGGTATTATGTGTTCATTTTGATAACTGTTTCGACAAATACTGTTTATCGGTAGACTACCAAGAATATCACTAGAGAATTTGTAATGTTTTAACAGAAAATGTTAACCCAATAAGTTATTTTGAACGTAAAATAAAAAAGGGAACACTTCTTTTTTACGCGTAATTAATAATTACTATATATTTGTATTACGTTATACAATGACATGAAAATCTAAATTATAAAGTGACACATCTATTGGCAAAAGACATTCTAGCTGTGTCTATTTGTTTTAATTCTTAATAACAAAAACAAACGGAAAAAATATGTAGACTGTAGAAAAACTGATTGAAATTTATATTCCATGTAAAATATGTAATTTATTGTCGAAATTATGCTCATACGTGTACTATGTATACATTTTCATCATGAACGATGGTCACGCAATTGTATGCATTGATTAATTTTCGAGTATATAGTTTGAGCAATCATCAATAACCTTTAAGTTAAGTTCTTAAACCCAAGTGTGATCTAAGTAGAGATAGCGTGTGTCAGATTTCTATCAGTCTACAATTAAAGACTGATCGTAGAGCGAACAAGAAATTGTAAGGTTTAAAAAAATCAGCAGTGGTTAATAACACACGCGTGTCTCACGCTGCACACGACTTTGCATCACATGTGACATTTAAAACTGCCCAGACGCACCAGCGCGGGTACGTCATTGTCTGGCAATACGTTAGAAGTGAATCTCTAGATAAGACGCGTCCTGTGGTGATGCACCACATGGGTTGCACCATTTTATTACACCGTTTGATTACTCAATCTGAAAGTGCTTCAACTTACGATCTGAGTAACAAGCACTAAAACATCGTAACACAGCGCAAGGTAATAACAATCGGACGGCGGTGTCCGGGTATAAATTAAGACGTAACGGCGCCGATAGCGGCCGTAAATCTCCGCTATCGGCCGATAGGACGATCGGGCCGCGATGCACCCGCTGCACCGCGCCGCATTCCGTATGCAACTAATGCTTTACATCTTGTTTCTACGATCACTAATTCTGCAACTTTTTTGCGTTGGATCCGTAGTGTGACGAAGGGTTCCTGGAAATGCGTCGTTGCAAATATTATAATACTAGATTTTGATACACCCAGTTCTTTAAAAAATCAGGGCAGACATCGATATTAATAATACGAGTAAGTTTGGAATTGAAAATTGAATTTGAGATAGGAGTCTATTCTAAATAAATCCCCGTATAGTAAGCCGTACGAGGAAACTAATTTTTACGCTGGAAGTAGATAATAAATATATACGTGAAGATGGGGGTCAAGTCGAAGTGTAAATTATTACTGCAGGATTAGGGCCTTACATTGTCGTGAACGCTCGTAAAGTGGAAAGCTAAATATGCAAGATTGACGTTGGCATAAAAAACATCACACGTCAGCTAACACCTCAATCCGATGCATTTAGCTTTCAATTCTATGAACGGTTACGACAATAGAAAGCCACTTGTCTTGCCCTGCAGTTAGTTTTTGAATTTTCTTTTTTTTAAATTCAAATATATCTTTATTTCACAGGTCATAAACCACACTTGAAATATGTCACAATATATCAAGAATTTACATTTTAATACTTAACTTTACCACTATACCACTCATTTGGAAGGCAGTTTTCCCTCAAGAAGAATGAGCAAGAAACATGAGTGTAGCTCTTTCCAACTTTAAACACATTATATTATGCAATCAAACATATATAAAATTATAATATAAAAAAACAAGCCCGCTAGAAATCGAGTTGGTTACGTACCTACATGACTGACGTAATTTATCAATCTTTTCGGTGTCATTTTGAGTGGTGTTTGAAAAGAGGTTAACTGACCGCTGTGGTGCGATTTTAAATTATTAATAATACATTTTATATGGTTCAATATTTGAGTAAATATTGTCAAGGTAAGTTTTAGAGGAAGATGTGATTCTCGTAGACTCCAAAAAAAGGTTTGACAAATCGTAACATCCAAAGAATTTTAGAAGCCTACTGATTAGCGACATCTAATAAATTTACATTAAAGTCTCTACATATCACAATGTATTTGTTATTATTACTTATCTTATATAAGGCTTTATCCATAACTCACGGTCACTCTTAATCAATACTCGAATAACACCAATGTCCAATTTCATTTTCGAATTGGCGATTTACAATGACATTATAAAGAGGAAAAAATTATTTGTTTGTTTGCAGGGTTAATGTCCGGATCTACATTCAATACCCAAGCGAGTGCAAGAAAAACGGCGGAATGTTTAATCAATATAATGAGTGATCGGATTAGAGAGCGGGTTTAGAATTGGAATTGAAATGGAATTAGAATCGAGGACGGCACCGACGTCGAGGTCGAGAGCAGAACTGATATTTGTGTCGAGAACGACACCAGGATCTGCACTAACAATTGAACCGGAAAGATGACGTTTCATCGCTACGTATAGCGAATGAAGGAATCCTTCTTACGCCCACGAGAGCAGAGTCATGGGCAAAAGTTACTAATTCATATAAATAGCGCACCTGGTCTCGAGTCAAAATAGTCAGATATGTTTTCAAATTTATAATTATGCAACTACTATGCATAATATATTCGATTAAATAAATTTATTGATATGGTCATTTTAAAAGTGGGACCAAAACAAAAAAATATATTCTAGTAACATTAGACTGGATTAATCTCGGCATGGACTATCTCTGGTGATAGTCCGTTAATTAACGCCGTTTAGTACATTATCTAATATAAATGTGAAGGATATTATTCTGCGAATGCTTGTTTAACTTCGACTGCGTTGTTATAATATCAAATATCAATCAGTACAAAGCCCGATGTCGGTTTTGTAGTATGTCAAAAGGTCTATAAAAACTTCGGTGACCCAGCCTCGAAAAAAACACACACCGCTGATAAGGGTTAAGAGGTTTTATACACACGCTGTATATAGAATTCATTTAACCTACAAGTTGTTTTTTATTGAACAGCGGTTATTGACACAGGTATGTAACTCGTAGCCGGATAAGGTACTATTAGTAATTACACTGTGACAATTATAGCACCGAAATGTATAAAATGTGTCAAGTTGTCATCTAAATTGTGCAGTCGTACAGAATTGCTTAACTCATTATGTTTTACTGAAAAACATTTATTCTAATAAATTACATTAATTAAACATTAACATGTCATTTAAACATCTATATTAATCACCATAATGATATATTCAGTAAATTGATATTGTAGGATGATTCAAATGGTTAGTAACCTGCGGTTTGACATCCATCTTCACAAATAATATGTGACGTCAGTAGTCTGTGTTTGTCAGCACGTTTATCGGTATATAGCTACACAGATTTATGAGCTCATACAATTCTAGGGATAATTCGATTTGTGATCATATTATTCGATCTTTTGAATAACATAAAATACGATGTATTTCCAAATAATATATTCCATTACATTGACTCGTTTCCCTAGACTACCCATAAAATGGCCATTTTCAAGGCACATCATTAGGATAGCTTAGTTACCTTAGTTCAGTATATATAAATTAGTTTTTGTCATCGTCTAAAGCAAATTGTGCATATTAATTAGAAAAACGGTACTTTTCGATTCACAAGGACGTATAAACGATTTAATAGAGCAGGTACTCGAGTTATCAGCGAACACGTGTTGCGCCCGCGCCGCGCTGCGATACGGCGCTTTTAGCCGTTAGTGGAGATAACGCGCGATGCTTTTAACTTAGGCGGCCGGCCTCGGCAGCGTCTTGGCTTTCCGCACGCCGTAGATAAACTAGACTTCGTCTGATTTCGCTGTAACGATATAAATATTGTTATTTAGGGACATTTTAAGCGGTTTTTACGAGTTTACTAATCAGTATGCCATAAATTATGACGTAAGCATACCCAAGGCAGATTCTTTTTTTTTTGAGGGGGAGGTCGGTCTATATTAAAAAAACGCTTGACAGAAAAAAAGATTTTACGCAGTAATTACATTTTATTAATGATCTCTTGTGCAGTAAATTTACAGGAAGAACTGCATAGCGTCGTCAGGGTGCACCCCCTGATTTGTGAGCTTACACTGAGGTCATTGTAAAACTTTAATAACTCAATCCCAAATTGTAGTCGTTTGAAAACTACAGTTCATAGCTGCCTGCAGAAGATACAAAAAAATGACATTGTTTATACTTTTGTTAAAATACTATACGATAATTTGACGTGCACGATTTTCGTCGGCTTCCTATTACATGACATGCCTTTGAATTTAATACTGACACAGTATTTTTATTGGCAGCACGCGAGATCAGAGGCAGCAGAGCGAGCGGGCGCGGCGGGGTGTGGGGCGGGCGCGCGGGGCTATCGGGGCGCATTTATGAGAGATGCGGCTGATATGATGCCCGCTTTTAGAGGCGGCTGCTAGCGCCCGATAAGGGCCTCCCTCGCCCCCCGCCGCCCGCCGCCTCCGCCGCCTGCGCCAGTCTCCAGCTTTATACGTGCTTTGTGCTTTGCTCAAATGTTTAGATATATTTCGTAAATAAATCGGAATGTCGTGTTCTCTGTGCTTTTATGTGGTATAACACTATAAAACTTTTATTCGTATTTGATAAAGTATTTATTAAACTTATAATAAAATCATTATTATAAATTTGTCATTGTCGAATTTCATTACACGAATTATAATTAATAAAAGCTAAAATGTAATAAATAAAGATGTGGAAAGTTTGTTGCAATTTTGTGTCTTCAGTTGCTATATATACAAAAGTAAAGCGAAAAGTGAACTCATATTTGGAGTAAAACTGGCTTTAGTTATTGTACTTCAATAAAACAATATATATATATATATATACTTCATACTTCTACAAACTATATATATAGTTTTATTGAAGTACAATAACTAAAGCCAGTTTTACTCCAAATATGAGTTCACTTTTCGCTTTACTCATTAAATTAATTTAAATCATGTAAACTTAAAATTACTTACATAAAATTAACACATTATACGTAAATTGGTTAAAGCTATGTGATTCAAGACTATATTAAGGATGCTTTTCGTTAAATTTTGAATTTATTGTATGTTTACATGACATCTGTACGACTTTCCGTTTAAAGGGGGTATTGACCTCTAACCGAATCGATGCTAAAGGACGATGATAATTTATGATGTAGGTCATATCTCATTCAAAGATCGGTTTCTGTATTGCGATTACCATTACTATGACAGTCGTTAACAAAAAATAATATAGCGGTCAGAAAGCGGTAGCGGTGCCATCTGCGTAAACGTGAAAAGATACGCTGAATACGCAGGTGTACTGGCGCCGTCGTTAATCTGCTCGAACGCCTTCATTCTTTTACGTCCCCAGCAGTCACGTAGTGTTTTAAAAGTATCCCTGGATTGTTTTGAGAAGACTTTTCCAATCGTATACTATCTTTATATTTTCATTTGGCTTTTTGACGAGTGTAGGTCGATGTGGCATCATTATTTTATGTATGCAATCGATATATTTTAACAAGAGCAGGTGTTTGAAACTAAAACGAAGATCATGGCTTCTCCGAGTCAAAATTTATACTAAGAAAAACATTTGTAAGGCAGCGAATCGACCTCAAAATATCGGCTCTTTCTCCTCCGCCGCGCGCGACGCTTCATAGTCCTCATTAACGTAACGAACTCTGATACTTTAGGTGTGGAGTGGTGTAATTAAATTTTGGATTTGAAGATAGATATGTTCCTGCAGCATCAAACTGCATCCCCTGATTTTATTATCTGAGAGTTTTCTGAATTGCCTCCCACTATGGAAGCAAATTTAAAGATGTATTCACGTTAAAAACCTTTGATTTCAAATGCATATAACGACATAACTTAAAATTTTGAGACGCCTCTCAGACGCAGTTCGTAGGAGCACAATGGAAACGAAGCTTATTTGACATTTTTATTTACTAATACATGTAGCGAATAGCAATACCAAACTCGTTTATTTACGGAGTAAACTCGGATGCGCAATATCGTATACGCGAGGACGTAGTTTCTACAGGCAGGGTGATCTCACGACTTAAACATATCGCATGTAACACTCCGTATAGTATCGAGATACACGGAACGAGATGAGTCCGGTAGGTCATCGACGCCCGCGCTTCCTCGCGGTCCGCCGCTCGAGCAAATCACGAAACGGCCCAAAACGCGCGGCGCGCAGATAGGCAAATCTATTAACCGGCTCCGGCGCGACTCGGTTACATGTCCACAGCGCCGGAGATGGCTATCGCGGCGCCCACGCGGCGGACCCACGGCGATACCGCGGCGCGGCCGGCGCGGCCCGGCGCTCGTTATGGCCCGCGCGGCCCGACGCCTTCTACGCGGCCGGCCGGCGATCGCGAACGAGGCTGGTGCTGTCGTTGGCTTACACGGTGGATGACCGTGCTTAAGGGAGAAATATTGTAGTACATTGAAGTGTGTTTATTTAAAGGAATATTTTTAATTTTCAATTTAATACTTTACATAAAAAATAGTTTTGCCTTGGTACAATTTCATATTTGTTATATAGTAGAGGTCATTCGCGCGTTTTGCTAGGCTTTATGGATTATGAAAGTATTTGATATGTTCGATAATTAGTAAATGATGCCGGGACAAAAAAAAGTCTTACAATTATTTATGTACAATGAAAACGATTTTTAGAAATTTATATATTGTTTTAAATAATATAATAAAATACAGATTTCACAATATAATACTGACAGTGTGAACAAAATCATAGTGTACAACTTGTTGCCTATAGGTAACGAGTTGCTCAATTTAGTGTAGTACGCCCAAGCGTTTCTAGACAACACGGTTAACGCCGTGCCAAATCAAATATTAATATAGAAATATTGCTATATTATATAGATTAATGTCTAATGTACACGTAATATATGTGTAAATACAAATTGTATGTTTATCTTGCGTAATTATAACAATATAATCATTTACATCTCCGTGTTGCAATATGGATTATTAATGTTGTCGCGATTTGGAGCGATCTGACTTAGGGTTGCGTATTTTACAATTGGAATTCGTAAACTATCACAGCGGAACGTGACGGCAGACGCGGACGGGCGCGCGCCGGCCGCAGCGCCGTAATCGATTCACTCCAGACGCGCTATCTCGGACTAAATATACAAACGCGCCGGGCTTATCGCGGGCCGAGTTTCGCGTCCGCGTCTCCACGGCCGCGCCGACCACGACGCGTCATTTTCACGGTTGACGCACGCTTTTTAGACTCGCGGTTAGGGTCGGATTATTACTGTCTTTTATACTGAGTGCGGGTTTTCTAACTCTTCAGACTGAAATATTAATTTTAATAATCATCGGACTGCGATAGGAAATATTTTTCTGTGATCCTATCCTTACATTAAACCTCCTAAGCGGAAATCTTCAATACATTTTTCATAGTTATTTTTTGGATTCGCCCAATACGTATTAGGACAATGTGGGAATTTTGAAAACCTATGCTCTCTTCTTGAAAAAGGCTTGTGTTTTGCATTCGTAATGTCGCAGGTCTGGCAGTTCCTAATTTATTTTAAATGTGTACCAATATTCATATTTTATATTAAAAATCTCGTTTCGACAGCGCATTCGTGTTACGCACGTTGTTCTTTGTGTTATAAGTTTACATAGATGTATTATGTATATGTCTAACATTTACAGTCACATACGAAAATAAATTTCGTAAAAGTTGGATAAATTGATTTACTTGTAGGGGAGTTTTTACAAGTTGTTGTTAATTAAATTACATACAAATAATTATACATATATATATATATATATATATATATATATATATATATATATATATATATATATATATTTGTATTATAAAAAAATGTGACTTTATTACATTAAAAGTAAATAAGAAAGGTTTTAATATTCGAAAGTACGATACATTTTGTCAAAAAAAAAGCTGCTTACTCGAAAAAAAAAATCACGAACGATTAAAAAAAGTAATGAAATCATTTTTTTATTTTGAAGAAATCAGAAGTATTTATTGAACATATCTAGCACGACCCTAAATATCTAATTTAGAAGTTCAGTCGCTTCCGCCCGCACACGTAGCGGCGTGCCGCCACCGACAGCGGACACTCGCCCCATACGCGACCCATCGCTCAGTTATCAGCGGAGCTTTTTTCTCTAATATCTCTCATATCTGACGGCAGAATTTATAGCCTAATTACCTGAGGTTATTGTTCGAGATTTATTCGCCGGCCGGCCCGCGGTTTTATTGATTTGATAAAGTGCGCGTCGTGATTTCGGCGCTAATGGGCGCGATACGGCGATGCGCCGCGATAGCCTAACGAACGCCCGCTAATGAAAATATTGAGCCTCTTTACCCACACAGCGATACAGACGGTCGCGGGCCGCGCTCGTTTGCCGTTTCGCGATTCGGTTTGTCGATATTTTAAAAGCGTTTTGAGTTATCGCACACCCCTGTTGTTTTTCTCCGTTTTGTATGTTGTCAAAATTTTAACAGGCTCAGTCGGTGTACGTTAGTGGAAGACAAAATTCACGGTATGTTTGCGAGTTTGTCTCAAAGACTATGGTAAGGAACTTGTCGGTTGTAGTGAGTGGCGTACCCTTCTATTGAATCGAGTACTACGACGGCGGTGCATCACCTTTTCAAATTATAATGCCGTCTATTATTTTCAGAATTGTGACCGGCGAGTGATCTAACTGAGTGAGGCCTACA
Source organism: Eumeta japonica (assembly GCA_005406025.1). NCBI lineage: Eukaryota > Metazoa > Arthropoda > Insecta > Lepidoptera > Psychidae > Eumeta > Eumeta japonica. The sequence continues at coordinate 109,756 of BGZK01001334.1, forward strand.
AACTGGTTGTTTTTGGTCATTGTTGACCAACGAGGTACATACGAGTCGGTCATCTGATCGGGGCGAGAAGGTGTTGTTGAAGGTCTGTCTGTACGATAGCTTACTTTTGTTCAAGATGCGATACTACATGAATCCGAAGATATTCCCTTGGCCCTAGTTCCTTGCGTTTCTGATGAAACTAGATCGAGTTATGTTTTGCTCATTTTATTACTTTATTGTGATAATTATTGAATTAGAAAAATCCGAGAGGAATAAAAATAAGAGTAGGAAATACTCTTTTTTTTTTAGAAATCAACTATTTCGGAATCAACAAATTAGTATGTTTGATTAAGTTTTACATAAAATTGATTATACTTATATTCTTTACAAATGTTTTCTATCTTATTTACAACTCAAAATAATATGTAATAATTATATAGGCTTAATTTAAATTGTCTATTTAGATATAAATTATAATGTTTGCTTAAATTGATATTAAAAACAGAAAAGACTTTATTTTTATATGTTGGTTTGTAATGGATAAACTCAAAAACAACTTAATCGATTTTAAAAATGCTTTAAAATAAAATGATGACATTTGTATCATTATTATTTAAACTATAGATTATTATTTAAAACTTTAAAACGCTCCATAAGAAATAGAACGGCCTCGGTGTCTTTCGAACGCCCAGCCGCCGAAACAGAGTTTGGAATCAAAAGCGGGACCGTGGTAGGAATCGAGAGTCGGACAAATTGGGATCGAGAATACACCGGGATCGGGATCGAGATTGGGATAGCGAACGGGATCATGATTAATAGCGTGATCCATCGACGAAGGACTTGATTGTATGCCTAAGCACACCCGCGGGCGGAACCCGTAATGTAGGAAAATGAGTGTATTTTGTTCATTTTTTTTTGCGTGCCTGAAGCATTCATCCGATCGTCATCACCATCACGTTTCTGAAAAAGAAAACTGGCAAAAGTCCCCGATTTAACCTGTTTATTTGTACTATTGAATAGAATTAACTACTGAATCGATTCTATGAATTATTTCACTCATACAAAACTACACTATCTCCGAGTAGTACAGTCAAAATTTTGTCTCAGTACTAGTATTTGTCCCGGATTGCTCCACATCGGAACTGTGATCGGTAACGAAATCGATATTATAGATGGAAAGAGGAGCAGAATCAAGAATCGAAATCGATTGTGGGACTAAAATTAAAATGAAGAGCATGAGCAGAACGGAAATAAGAAACAGTATCGAAATTAGAATTTAAAGTTGGATAGCGAACGGGATTACGGTTAAGATCGTAATCGGTCGATGTACAAGATGAAGGAATTCGATCTATGTCCACGCGGACGGACCCCCGGACGAAAGCTAGTGTAGTGATATAAACTCACTTTACCTAATTCTAAACTAATTGTCACTTAAATAGTTTATTTATCAACCAAACTTAATGTAGAGTTTTAAAAACAAAATCTTACTTATACACTAACCGATACACAGGCGTAAATAAACGTGTAATAAAATTAGATCTCAATAAACGGACTAAAATTAAATAATACCATAAGTCCATAATACACGATGACCTTACTAAATTACCGTTTGAAGGTAGTTTCGTGTTTCAAATCATTATGCATGCATGCACGTTGCACCGCCTAAAAGTCGTAGAGCGGCATACAGTCAGTTGTAGGAGCTTTCATGTGTTAGTCAAAGAGTGTTATCAGCGCGGGTCAGGGCGGGCGGCGCCCTTATCAGCTCGCCGCACGCCGCACGCTGCGCCCCCTTGCGCCGGTGACAACCATGCTGTTTTATTTTATGTCATCGTACACACAGTTTCGTTTTGAAATTGTTTCCTAATAAATATTTTTAACAGGAATCGAAAATAATCCAAGTCCTTGTTGTAATTATTTAACATAATGTATTCAACTTTCAATTATTATGCTACATTTAAATGTAAGTATATTAAAAATACATTCGAAATTGATTTCCAAAGAGAACTGTTTCGAACATCTACTAGAATTGTAAAATATAATTTTTGAAAATTTCTACATGAAAATATGTGTAAAAAATTGTAATAAAAAAATAAAATGACCACAACGAGTATGATAACTGGTAACATTTCTGAAAACTTAAGACGAAAGAGTAAGTTATTATCTCTATTATACATTAATAAATATATTTTTTAAACTTATACGGTTTTTTTATATTAGTTATCATAATACGACTTACTCTCGTCACATGGATACTAGATGGCGATAAGCTTCTCGCAACAAGTGCTACTATTTTCTTTAGTATGCACAGGTTCATATTATTGTATCGTTTGACGCCTGTCCCGTAGATAGACACAATGGCGACATTAAAATTAAGTAATCTCTGCGCCACCTAGCGGCGCATTCAATGCTAACCATAAGTTATCGTAAGTGGACGCTGGCCTATCTGAATTGCTACATCTAACGAAACGTAAGCCTAAAAGTTCATCGTATTTAACAGATTTTTATCGTTATACAATTCCAGATGGTTATTGTGATTGCAATCAAAATTTTTCTATTTACGTCGAGATTGGATTTCAAGTCGTCCATTTCATAAGTGGGTTGCGGAAACGTCGCGATCGGGTCACTTACGAGGCATTAATTGTTACAACAAATAGTGTAATAGGCATAAGACAAAGCGATTAAAATAATCGGCCTCGTTAAACATTAATCAAATTTTAATTCACGTGGCGTATCAGCAGCGCATCTAGTTCGGCCGTAACGGCGCTGCGGTCGTCTTATCTTGATTTATCTCTATTGCTCAACGTTTATGGTTTACTTAAGGAATAATATTGTGTTAAATAAATTATATGAAAAATATTAACGCAGTATAGAGGGATTGATGATGTACGTCGTAGTAAATGTGATTCCGACTGCATGAGGGTTTTTTTTTTCATTAGCATTATCGAGGGACCGTGAACGAGCATGCGAGCTACAAGAGTATATGAGGTCACCGCCGCCCATGGACACTTGCTACATAGGAGGAATCACTTGTGTGTTGCCGGCTTCTTGGTTAGGAATAGGATATCTGACGGAGGAAGGAGTAGGCCGACGGAGGGAGACTTTGGGATGATGGAGTGGGGAGTGAGCCACCGGAACTCTCACTCATTGAACAAATTGAAAAAGTGGAAACTGTTACTTCACGCCTGTGCTCTTACCCGACAGCAAGGAAATGGATATGTTTTTCGCACGTATTCCGTGGATTCCTACCATTAAGGTGTCATAAGATCTGTCTTAACAGTCCAATTATTCTTCGATAGGCGATGTCAACCAAAAAATTGAAATGGTCAATTTTAGGTGCCATAACTTCGAAAAAATTTTTTGTTTTTCCAAACCAATCAAGTAGGTTATCCAAAATTTAACGTTTAAAGGGTGATTACAAAAATCCATACGACTTCTATGTTTAAAGGGAAATAATAAATTGCAAAACCTACCTACCATTACCTACTTGTATGAAAAAATAAAATAAACTTCAGTATAACTAATTTAAATGTCGTAAAGTTATTGCAGACGGAGACAAGCCAAAATTACAAAATATACTAAAAAATCTATCCCAATGCGCAATGTGCCAATAAAAGAAATTTATACGAATATTACAGGGAAATATGAGGTTAACACAATAGACGACGAGAAAGCAAATTTGGTATAGTGTTTAAACAAAAGCAAAAAGAAATAGATAAAAAAATAAAGAAACTCGACTGCCTAAAAGTGAAATAAAAAGATGGAAACAAGATGATGTATCCAATCAAATATGATAAATGTTTGTAGTCGGAGGCATCAAATTCATATTTTCTTGCTCCCTCTACAGCAAATATTTGCCTCCGACAGCAAATATTTGTCATATTTGATTGGTTGATTTTTTAAGGACAATTCCACACCATCTTATATACAATATGATAATCGTACACAATACGACTCTATTAATACTCTCATTATGATTTTTTCGTTATTCAAGTCGAGTGACAATGTGATGAATAAGTATTGATTTGTTACGATCCGTTTGGCAGTCAATTGACTACAGCGAACAGGCCGTGGAAGTGCGTCAAGTAAGAGAGAGGCACAGAAAATAATGAACGCTTACAATAGAAGAGAAGATTAAGGGCAGTATTAACAATCGGCCATCACATGTATAGTGTGGGTTCCGTAGTTAATATAATATCTGCGCACTTCCAAACATTTAAGACCTGTCCATAGACAGCGACGATAGCTAAAGCAGCCCGACACCATAAAGAAAAATTGAAATAACATATACGACCGTTGTCAGGCATCTTGCAGTGTGACTGATGAGATGTGAGGATATCTTACTTTAACAAAAAATACCAATTAAAATCTTAATATCTCATTAACTTACGCCTGCATAGAAAGAGTTTTCAAAGCATATTTTAATCAATTTTGTAGTACCTATTCAATAATGTCCTAATAAAGGGGGTGTATGCGGATGACGAAATATTCAGCTTCACTTTACGGTAGGGACGAGTACCTACAATATTAAAAAATATGTGTATTGTGTAGTTTTTTAGGCCTTAATAGACATACATATATATAACGTCGTGTTATTTTATAGCACTAATAGTCATCGATTAAAAACATTGTGATGTACGGACGGCAAACTGATATGACAAGATTTCTGTTTTGAATACTTCATTTTAAAAAAGTACTAAAAGGACAGTAATTCTACTTCTTTTGACGAATATAGTATTAAAACATTGACAAAAAATATTTACTTTATTATTTGTTATTGTCACTAAGATTTATGGTTAGCAATACTTAGTACCTTACTGGATAGATTCGTTTTAAAAGTGATAGAAAAATGTATGCAAACGTTTTATTATTATTGACTTTTAAATATAAAAGTCATATTAAACAAAAATGCAGTCGGTTATATATTAATTCATAAGACATATTCTTTTGAATATAATAAGAACAAAAACATGAAAGCATTTTTCATCTGACAATAATATCTGTCAATTGGTAACGACAAAAATAAATTTTAAATACAAACTTTTATAGTACAATGCATATATACTCAGTAAAATAAATTTTGGAAAATCTTCAGTCAAAAATAAACATCTCGAACTAGTTGTTTGGGAGCAGTTTCGTACGAAGTTGATAAGATTGGCGGGCGTGTTGAGGGCGGGCGGGCGGCGCTATCGCGGCGGCCAGACGCTCCGCCGTGTCCAATAACTACGGCAGAACAACCCATTCCTTTGAGGATATCTTAAATATAGAATTCGCCTAGCAGGAAACGTATTCCGAATTACTATTGTAACTAATTATAAATTTATAATAAATAATTCTTTAACTGTTTTATAATGGTGAATACAATACATTGGTATAAGATATGAGGGAAACATGGCAAAAATCTTATTTTGATTCTTGTCTATCATGTGAGCCACGAGGACTTACATAAAATATGAGTGAATCTTGATTGTCGATTCTCAAAATTATAACTAAGAATTTGTACCTAAATGTGATTGGTTTATTTTATATTTGAGCACAATCCATCCAGTTTACTTAGTAATAAGAGCATAATTCATGCAACTATAAACTTAGGATTCTCAACGTATTTTGATATGTTATACTTTACATTTTATCGAGGAATTTTCGTAATCGTTAAAATCCTTCATAGATATATAAAATATTTAAATTTTCTACAGCAAACACCCTCTTCAGATTATTTATTCCATAGACACGAGAAACGAGATTTTTATTTCAATATATAAATTTCTTTTGCATTCTTGTAGGTATTTTAGAAGATTCCTTTCACGCATTTAAACATTACTGTCAGTACTTTATATATAAAATATTTACAGTCTTGAAATTAATTAATTTAACAATTCATATTATTCAAACAAATATCTATAACGTTACTTTATTCACTGCACACAGACCGCACAGCGCTCGCGGCGTTATCGCGACGCAGCCTGCATTCGGGCTGCAACTTGCACCTCCGCAACAACAGTTTAATTACAACTGCAACACACCCTTACGTCAGCCGCGAGCCGATAGTTAACGGTTCCGTATCGGAAACTACTAAAACTTTCGGCCCGTCTCGTGTCGGAGGCGATCTCGCAAGTTCGCGAGGTGTCGGCCGGCGCGACGCCGTATCTGGGATGCCCGTGTGCAACTATGCGGCAAACTTACGAAATATCTGCACTCTCCGCTTGAAGTTTAGTGTGCGCCCGTGACGCGCGTGGGCCGTTGCCTGCCTGCAAACGGGCAGAAGTATCGATGGACCGACGTATACACACATTTGGCAATAAGTTTCGGTTCGAATTCTGAATACTGTTTTAGGGTTCCACGTTTCAAAGGTAAAACTGAACCCTTCAAAGTTTTATGTTAGTTTAACATCATATCTATATATCTAACACAAAGTTATGTTAGTTATACCATTAAACATTAAAGCACGGCTATTTTTATTACCCTCTATTTGTTGGATTTGTCTCCGCCCCGAGTAGCAGAATAACAAATAAAAGTATAGAAAGTTCACGAAAAAAAATGTCAAGAAAAATCGTTTTATTTTTACCATTAATGCCTAAGCGAGGAGCAAGACCGGTATTGAGATCTGTATTAGAATCGAGAGTCGGACGGGGACCAGCAGTGGAATCAGAATCGAGGTCGAGAAAAGAACGACGATCGTGATCAAAATTGACAAAAAAATCGGCCGACATAGAAGGTGAATGCATTAATTCTACGTCTAAGGGAGCGAAACTCGGGACACATTTGAATAATAATAAAAATTCTAAATTTTTTAATTTACGCCCAGCGAAGCGTGCGGGTAACTGATAGTAGGATATGTAATACTGAGACTTGAAAGATTTCTAAAATTCAATGTTTTGAATAAGCCGCTAAGTGGTCCCAATGAAATATTTCGAATCAAGCAAATGATTGATTTTTAAAACTACAACAATCTTTATTTCCAGAGATTAAGTACCGCAAAAGTGCGACTTTTTAAATGGGGTATAATTTTTAAGCAAAGTTTTACTAACGTAGATTCTGAATTATGGATGCTATTGTTCCTTTATTGAATTAAGTATCTGCATAATGGCCTTAGGTATACGCGATATGTCAAATTCGTTCCTTAGATCATGGCGTTTAGGATCTTGCGCAGTTAATTTACATCGAAATTTATGAATCTCCTATTACCATGTACGGATCTTTAAACTTTGTGTTGCAAATTTTTTTTTTATATTGCTCCTCGGAACGGAACGCTCATTTTACGGAAGGGTGATTACAATCTTGACCGGTTTTTCTTTTTAAACACTATTGATAGTGCAGAATTGAAGTAGATCTTAAGAAATCTGATGAAAAAGCGTCTTTTTTTGCATCAAAACGGTGTGATATATAAAATGAAATAATAAAAAAAACATAACGAAATTAAGAATACATTCAGAATTCGCTTTGTTTTTAATACGTCAATTCAAACGTATTTAAACACGAAGGGAATTTTGCAAAATCCATAACATAGATTGCTTTAAGGAAACTGCAAAGGTCGCTACGACAGCGGAACATCTCGGACCAGAGGTTTAAAGGAACATCAGTATAGGAAAAATAAGTTAATATATGAGCGGACAATTCTCATATTCGACGACGCACACAAGGCGGCACCCGCCGGCGCGGCAAGTGACGCACGGCGCGGTCACGGCGCGGCTGAGGGACCGTGATTAACCCGCGGACGATGGCGCCGGCGTCGTCGGCGCTGCTCTGACTCGACGTGTTCCGCGAATCGATAAATAGTTTAAAGTTAAAATCTAGAAGGAAACCGTCAATGCCTCTATCGGAGTGAGTCGTCTTCGGAACGCCTGAGAAGTGATATTTTGACTTCTAGCTTATAATAAGGTTTTTAAGAGGCGAACGAGTATCGAACTAACAGAGAGAGTAGATGATGACCGCAGCCCGTGAACGTCCGTGAACATCCCTAGGAAAATCATTAGTGCGTTTTCCGACCTTTTAGGGAGAAATAGGTTTTCTCATGAAGATCCTTTGTGGTAGTTGATAGGAAATACAACTGCATTTGCATACATGCAAAGATGTTGAGATCTGCGATGTCACCTATGTAGCTTTGTGAGAAATAGGCGTGAGTTTATAAACGAATGGGTAGAATATGCAGGTCGAAAAGGGTAAAGCTAGATCTACGATGTAATTAACAAAACATTATAACTTCACCAAACAATACAAATAATAAAGCGTCTTTGTTTTATTTTGTTATTTACTAGCGACCCGCCCCGGCTTCGCACGGCTAGCAGTAATTATTTCTAGAATGACTCCTGGTGGACGGATAGGAGCGATCACGCGACAGTTTTAACAGATATCTATAGGTATATCGCCAAGCTCCTTCAAAAAAAAATTTTATGAAAAATATGACAAAATTATTATTTATTGTGTGGCAGGACTGTGCTATGGTTAAGTTGGCTGCAGCGTCTAAATGGGCCGGCTCTAATGGTGCAATAACACACTTCCATAAAATACAGGCGCGAAATAACCATTTCCGTTGTTGATTTTTGTCAATTAAGTGAGAGTTCTGATGGTCCACTCCCCCTTAATCGCTTCACGAGAGAAGGATAAAATGACACACGGCACAGAGGCACAAACAACTGGTCGAGATCTAGATGAGCGTGCGAGTGTTTTGCAGTCAGGTGAACTAACATTATTTTTAGTAAATATCTACGTGAAAATGGTTTTAGTAAACTCTCATATATAGTAGTAGGTTACAAATGTAGAACCCCAGCTTATCTATCCAAACCTGAGTCGACTGTACTTTTTTATGATTGAGAAATATGACTTGTTTGTCGCAATCTAAAAAGGTTTAAATGACATTAAATCACTCTCTTGATTGAGTTCGAGATAATTCACTGTACTGCATACTCCCGTTTTATTTTAAAATACATTGGACGTTTAGAATTACAAGAGAAAAAATATCACTAAGAATTATAAGTTGGTTATTATACTATTACACGAAATTGAATAATGATATATATATAGTAAAATTGTGGAACAAGTTTGAACTGAAATACAATTTCAAAACTATATTTATCATAGTTTTATTAAGACTCATGGACGAAAAAATGAAAAGTACATAATTCTTGTTGTTTAATTTTCCTGTTTACAGTTTTCATATCAATATTCGCGCGATTTACAGTTCATTGGAATCAACACATCGAATGTGCGTTATGTATTTCTTTCCTTATTTAATAGTAGAATTGTACTACATCGTCGCTGTAGTTAACGGAGAATTAATATTACGTCGTAACCACAAACAGGGGTGTCAAACTAGGCTGAGTGTGGCGGCGATAAAATCCCCGCTCTGGCGCGAGTGTCTACTTTTGTATCTACTTTTTCTGACACACGTATTTCTCCTTCGTAACTACCTTTACGGTTCAAAGCAAATAATAATTAATGATCCGACGTACGCTCTAATAAAATACTATAATTTTCTCGCTACAAATTTTACGAAAGTTTCATTTTCCTAGTGTGCCTAAATGAAAAGCAGCTTAAGTGTGCCTCATTGAGTGACGAGAGTGATTGCGTTTTTTTTGTAAATAAAAGCTTTGTTAAGTTAATTGATATAAAATTTTTAGAGACATAAATACTACGTAGATAAAAACCAAACAGTACAGAATCGAGGCTTTATTTTAACAGAAGGTGAATAACGGTTTTGAGTCGAATAAAGTAAATCTCGTTATTGACAGAAGAAGAAAAAAGTTTTCATAAACAGAACTTATCATAATGAAATAGATCTATGCGTTCAGAAGATTAGAGTACGAGTCTGATGCAGTCTAAGGAAGAGAGTTTGGAACGTGATAGCGGAGACGCGGGGGAGTTGAGCTCGCGATAACGTCGCTGGGCGCGGGAACTTCGCGATCGCGCTTTCTTGCCCTACGACACACGGAAGGGCGGCGATATCGTTCTACTTGGACTTTTCCTGTTCAGGTAAATTTTAAGGTTCAAATCTTATTTTTACGATTGTAAGTCGAGGCAGAGTCGGCCAAATATTCACCTAGAAACCATGTTGGTGTATGGTAGTTAGAATAATTATTCTTATGCCCCGGAGGAAACGACACTTTTAAATAGCCGAAGCCCTTTTCCTAGCAGCAGTTCAAAAATTGTTGTAGACGTGATGGACTGTTCTATTCCAGATGATGATGTTCAATTTCAGATCTAAAATAAGGTCTATAGTCAATATACATCCAATTAGGTGTTGCTAAACTATGTGACATATGTGACACTCAAAACGAATGACTGGTAGATTGGAACGCATATAGTGTAAAAACAGTTAGTACAGGTCGGCTACAATGTCGGCAACAAAAGATTAAATTTATTTCCTATTTTTTTTTTAAATTTACAAGATAAATTAAAATTTGTGTCCTTTTGAAAACATGATGTTCGTGCAGCATCCGCACCTGTCACGGAAATCGAATCAGCATTCTTCTAGTTTTCTTCTTCGTTTCAATAACTAGAAATGCAAAAGCTAACAGACGCATCTCGGCTCATCCCGACTTTATCGCGGGCGACGCGCGTCAGCCGATATCGACCCGTCCGCTTTTATTTATTTTAGGATACGTGAACGTAATCTGTACGAGAGCGGAGTGGCGCGAGTAATTAATGCTCGTTCGGGGCCCTTTATCAGTTCTCGAAACGCGGCGCGGCCATTATGCGAGGCGACGTATAAATAAGGTGAGGCGGAGGCCGGCGGCGGCCCGGCCGTGGGCGCGGCCCGTCGCGTGCGCGCGACGGGCGACGGCCGTCGACGGTCACTTCGACCGTGCATCATTGAAACGGTATTATCGAGCTGCAAACGTGACCCGTCTATTTAAAAGAGTGATAGTACACCGGGATACGACAGTTTTATTGTTCGAGATTTGTCAATTAACTTAGTCAATTAAATTATAAGAAAGTAATATAACTTATTACAGTGTTTCACTATTTCATACACTCCGTTTCGGCCACCGAGTGAATACAGTTGTGTTGATTCAACATCATAGCCCGTCTTTCTATCTGTTAGTCAAAAATTTTATGTATAAGATTTTGTAAACAGATACTTGACACAAGACGTTTTACGATATAAAACCTCATTTATATAATGATTTTAAAACTTAGAAATATGTATGTTTCATTTATAAGTATCTACTTTCCTATATATGTTAAAAAAGGATTATTCTGTTCGAAATAAAATATTATTGATTCAACAATATCCTGATTTCGATATTAGGAAAGCAATTATTAGGTTGGATATTAATATAAATTTCTTGAAAATGATTTAGTTTAAGAAAGTATATTTTATTCGTTCAAAAAATAGTTATAGTTGAATAAAAAACATAACATTTTTTTTAATTAAATGTGCGACATTATTACATAGATCGTATACATTCTTAATTTTAAAATATTGACGTCTTGAACCGAACATGGAAAATACATTTGAAAAATATGGATAGGATGAAAAATATAAGCAGCAATTGCTTACCAAAGACATACATGTCCCAAAATGTCATCGCAAAGTTTTTGACGGTTTGAAAGACGCTTCAGCATTACAACCGAGATGTAGATAGAACACTTCACGTCCATAAACATACGTTCTTCTAAGGATTCTTGAGTTGTCAAAGAATTCACCACTCCATGTGGTCTATTGGCTGTCAATAGGAGCAATTTGAGGGCTGTTAGAATATCTTCCCACCATGAGCTGATCAATGGCTGAATACAGAATTAGAAAAGTCAAAGTCGGGATGAATATACGATTAACATGAATGGCCTGCCCTACAACATGTTTAAGAGAAATTTTCTAAGTAAATTTTACCGTATAGCTAAACTCTCAAGGAGTGCTTCATATCGTCATAAACTGTTATGCAGTGGTTCATATTAGTGAGATATCATACTGATATTTATATACCTAAACATTATTTTATGCTAAAATTTTTTTCTCAAAATTTTATGTTTTTATCTCGAAACGTTAAAAGCTTACAAGAATGGACGGGGGAGTATCAAAAGCTCGTTGCTGTACCAAAATGACTTGAAATTATTGGATGACGACGAAAATCGATTATGCATAGCTTCCTGAATTCATAGAGAACTTCCGATTTTTCATCATAAAGGATTTACGAGCGAATATCGGTTTTCGAGAAAGGTTACGGGGGCCCGCTCGCCGCGGGGCGCGCGCGCGGGCGGCGGGCGGGGGGTCGGCCGTGTGACAATGGCCGGAGGAAGCGTCCGTCGGTAACGGCGTCGTTAGGAGCGCTAACGGCCGCTATCGGCGCCGGGGCCACCTGCGCCCGCCCAGCGCCTTAATGCATCCGCCCGCCCTGCACTTATTTATTCGGACGCTCCGCGATATGTTTCCGCGGGCGCGATCCTTATCGGGCACATCGAGGGTTCCGCAGCGCGCCCGCGACACCTAACGATCCCTCGATGGCCTCGCTAATTTCGCTAATCTTGGACGAGATCTTAAAATGAGTTTGTACAACGCCCGATTGCAGAAACCCCGCAGTACGGTGACACCGTTATATTTCGAAGTCCACACCGCGACACGGTTACATTTTTAATGTCACCGAGTCCTTATAAACAAGACTATTATATATATGATGATAATTAACAGAACTTTCAGCTAACGTTTTAGTGTAAAACAATTTCAAATAATACGATAGTTTCCCTCGCTCACGCGAATATCTGCATTTTGAACGTGGTCAAACACAAAACAAACTCTTGTATCGGTCGAGAATTCTCCAGCGAAATGAGAACTCTCCAATCCAGGTCGTTAACTAATACGTCGACTTGGGATAGACCGTCCGATTACACACATCTAACTCCGATAATGAGAGCGCACGAAGGATTAAGCATGACTGGGCTGACTTGGGAAAATTACGTGATGTTTCGAGTCCAACATACTTCAGTGCCCAAGGACTGAAAGTTTCTGAGTAGCACGCATTAGCTATGATAATATACGGATGTCAGATGTGATCTCACACTTGTCCCATAAACAATATCAGAATCATTAAACTGGTAATGGAAAGATCTATTCTATTTTCTACGATATAAAATCTGAAACAAGAAATCCATAGAAGGAACAAAGTGAGAGTAATGTTTATTTATTATATTTAAGTTCTAAGAAAGTCCATCAAAATTCAGGGTATAAATAAAAAATGGATATCTTTACCAAATCATGTCAGAAAATCCAATATCGGCAGGTCTGTAAACAATTCAGTTTTTATTTTGCACACACCCTTTCTCTTAAAAAAACGCAAATGTAACAAGGCATATCCAAACAATTTTACAAAACTTTCCATGTGCCCGTAAATAGTTTTAAATAATGATATCAATAGACATGTTTTATCTTAATTAAACTAGTACATCGTTCATTTTAGGATTTATTTTCCTATTAAATGGCAGTTTATTAATTTTACAAGTTCAGTATATATAATAAATAAAGTAATAATAAACAATAAAAATAATTTCAAAAACACCCCCCGCAGATAAACGCCGCAATATCACGGAGTCATTACTCGCTGCATCGTCTTTTAGTTGTGAGCTTCATTGCTATCGCTGGTTATTTATTGGCCGACCTTCTAGAAGTGTTTAATGTCTGCAGCAATGCACTACGCCATCCGGATAAGCTCGTAAAACTATGATTTAAACCTTATTGTTACAGCTGAAATTCGGTACAGAGTCGCTTCGGGGCGGTCTCATTGCTCGGAGGACACAATTCTGCTGATTTATTTGTCTATGGTTGGGAGTTGTTTGGATTATGTTGCCATAAAGCTGGATATGCTATAATTCCGATAGATGTCGCATTCCAGATATTTTTTGATCAACAGTAATGTGGTATATTTTTTAAATATTTCAATGAAAAATAGAGTGATTGGGCGATTTGTTTGAGTTCTGACATAAGCGAGACATAAACAATTGATTGCAAAGAATCAACGGGAGACCAATTTATAAAATTTAAAACATGTACTACATAATTATATGTGAATACTTATTATTTCTAGAAGTGATTACGATATAGAGATAATCTATATATACCCAGGATTTGCTACAAAAATGATTTGGATTGAGATGTAGTCCAAGCCGGTCGATATATCATGCCGATGTTGTAAAGGCGAACGTTTGTATATTTACTCACCTTTTTTTCAACATGCTGTAGCATGATTTAATTTAGCATTAACAATAGTTAATGTAATATAATTGAGTAGTATTGAAATGCATTAATAAAATGTAATGTAAGGAGTAGCAGCGGCCTAGTGAACGAGACCGTCGCACCGCAACTAGAGGGAATCGTGTCTCCGAGAGCATGTTACTCTGTCGGTGTCGCACGTTGTAACTTCAGTAGTGATAGCACTCTTTAACAGCCTCCGGCCCGCCCCGGGCCACCGCGGAGGCTTAAGGTCTCAAGCTGCTCAACCTGAAATGACTGTGGGACAGTACGCCCCGGCGGTAGGGGGACTGAAATCTGAAACGAAACGTTGGGCGTACCGGGAACGAGAACGGGACCGAGGCTGACGTAAGGGGTTGGACTTAAAGCAGGAGCGATGCGAGATTAGCGGATGAGACATCGATATAAAAGTTGAGATTGAGGGCTCCGTTCTGTGTCCACCCGTGCGAATCCGTAACGCGTCGCTAGTGCTATAGTTACGGCCAAAGGGACATAATAAACACATCACACTCGATAAACGAATATGTATTAAATTTAATAACTGACGTATGTACGGATACAGTCTGGACCCGTGTAAGCCCGCAATTCCTAAAAGAAATGTTAAATAGATTTTGATGAGCAAAATGCTAGAGCATACTGCAAAAGATCCTTTTTTAATTTTTGTCATTTTAACATGTAGGTGTCCATTTAGGTAACGAAGAAGTGGATAAGTCAATTTACTTCGTACTATTCACGAATTTAGCTCGCTGTTTATCCATAAACTCTTTCATTTACAAAAAAAAAAACATGTTATTTATCTATGGAAAAAAAATGTTAGAATTATTAATTGATATAATCGAAATTTAACGATAATTTAAATTTATTTAATAAATAATCTTTTATTATTTCCTTTCGCCAAAAGTTTCACAAAATTAATCGAAGGAAGTAACATCATTCACTTTCGCGTATAACCGAAAGTGACGTTGTATGCCTATCGGGTAGTTCGACGTAGACTATTTGTATAAACTTTTCAACTCGGTCAAGTCGAACGTCGCCGTCGCCCAACTTCGTATTACGCATCACCAAAGGCCAAGAAGGATCCAAGGTCTCGCGGGATGCGGCAGCCGAAGAACACGATTATGGAGCGGCCGAGGCGGCGGGGCGGGCCGGCGGCCGGCAGGGCGGGCAGATTTCAATTATCGGTCGGGACGATGTTATCAGGGCGGCGGGGCGCGCGGGGCGGGCGGGCGGAAGGCCGCGCTCGCACCTCCGCATTGTGGGGACACAACCTCCGCTCTCGGCCTTATCTGGCGCGCTATCCACTATAAAATGTATTCTCATATTTAGATGCCGCTGCGGACGTACCGCAGCAACGATCTGCGAATAGCTTATTACGGGGAAACGAAACGTTGAATGGTGTCGCTTAATATTCGTAGATAGAAGGGCTTTGGTTAACGAAAAAACGAGCTTAGAGACGAGGAAAACTTCTATTACATATAACGTAATTTATTTATTTTTTATTTCAAGATGGGAAATATTTATTTTATTCTACAATAATATGTAATTTAGACTGAGAATGAATGAGTCGCCTGTCAAATGATTACTGTAAACCGACGACCACGCAACTCTAGTGCCGTTCGGCGTGCGAGGTGAAGGCGATGGTAACTAAAATGGTACTGTTAATCAAACAGGTATGGAAGTAAACATCAACAAGACTAAGATCATGGTGTTTGAAACAAGCGACAGTATGGCGATATCCGTATAGAAAGTGAGAGACTCATTCATAAGTGAAGAGTTTGCGTACTTGGGTAGTCTGTTTGCAAATGATGGTAAACATGATAGACATATCGGAAGGAGAACGATTGCGGGAAACAATAGGGTTCGGGTCCGCACACTTATGTAAATTAGTGAAAGTCGCGTATGGTACAGAGAAAATTAAGAATCAATGCGGCGGAGATGCGATCTGTGCGTTATGTGTGTGTG
Organism: Eumeta japonica; assembly: GCA_005406025.1. Lineage (NCBI taxonomy): Eukaryota > Metazoa > Arthropoda > Insecta > Lepidoptera > Psychidae > Eumeta > Eumeta japonica. The sequence continues at coordinate 125,873 of BGZK01001334.1, forward strand.
GAGTGTCTTTGGAAGACAGATGTAGAAACAGTGACGTCAAAGTCCGTTCTCACCTGAAAGAAGATATATTGTGACTAGAGAATAAAAGGGTATGTACAGTGGTTTGGCCATGTGGAAAGGATGAATGAAAATAGATTGAAAAAACAACTCTATAGAGAGAATACGCGTGACGGAAAGGTCGGTAGTGATCATCCTGTAAAATCCTATGCAAATAAATTTAGTGGCGTACTAAAAAAGGCCAAATTTAAAGCGCCCGAAAGCAACAAGCTTGCGTGAAAAAATTGATGTATGTCAGTGGAGCAAGAGAGATGTACAAAGATCGTATCATGTCTCTGCCTACCCTTCTGGGAAATAGGCGTGAGTTTATATTATTGTTATCATATTATTAATACACAATTTATAATGCTATGCAATTTATAGATCGCGCAGTTTGTCGGAACAGTAGTGCTTTTTTTTTAAATAAATAGGAACGGTAGTTTCGCTATGTCAAACACGATATCATCAATGACACGAATTAAAAATTTATTATCAATGAAAGGAAGAAATATTATTGTGTATCTGAATTTTGTGAAATAATCAAAATTTTATTAAAAATAATACATAAGCAACTGTCTTTGGATAATACAATTTCGTAAGCGCAATTCATATACACGTAGAACAACATATGGTAAATGTGTGTGTATGTGAGTTCACATATTTAACAGTAAGCTTCATGAGGAAATAAATTCTGTCATAAGTAACGTATTCTATTGTCTTATATTTAACAAAAAAATATTGACAATCATGTCAACAGAATGGTAACATCGTATAAGATAATGGAATAGCAGCTTTTAGTATTTTATTAATATGAATTTATTAATGTTTAATTTATAGATATCGTAATATTTTATTTTTTAAGTTTTTCAAATTGAAGCTTAACCCCCTACAGAGACGCATTAACTTAAATGTGATTATTTAGATAATTATTCAAATCATATGCGATCACAGTATAGAAGTGTAAAACATACGTTCTGTATATATGGAGAACCTTTGAAAATAGTGAGAGATTTATATATTCGACTCTTAGATAGTTTGGTCAAGAAAACTAGACAAATAAATCCTAGTGTTGGGTTTTTTTTTCTACATGATGTTGCAGATATATAAAACATAAACGTCAGTAGTAGTTAGTTTTTTCCGTTGCTTCGAGATTAAATTATCGTATTATAAAGTATAAAACGACAACAGTTAGCCCAATACGAAGGCGAGCAAGTTTCAAGATTCAGAGCACTTATGCTAATAAGATGCACTTTTCAAGTGGGTGAGTGGCGAGCTAAAGCGATAAACAAGCAAATCGTGTTGAGATGCGAGTGGCGATCTGCGCACGCGCATTCATAATACACGATGCTTTTAACCAATATGTATATCTTTGTTCAGTTGGAATGCTGTAAGGGCATTTGATGATAAGTTAAGAATTTGTTAAATAGATGTGTATTTTAATTGAGAATTTTGAATTAAGTGCACAGATTTACATAAAAAAAAACAAATAAAATGTTTTTGCGAGATGCAATGTCCACAGATAAAGTCTAAAATTTTAATTCATTATATAACAATTATTAGATTTCCCTGGTTTTTCCATTAGAATGGAACTCAAAAAAAAATTGAAGTTTGAAAATTGATTTTTGATGTGATAACGTCTTATAAATCGATGAATGTCGACTTCACGCTCGAGTAAGCATTACTCATTGTCACGTTCCGCCTAAGCCGAGCATACAAGCGAGAACGCGGAACAAGCGATAGAGAGGCATGATCGGCCTAAGCGTTCGTCTTGTGACGCATTTATCTCTCTCCACTCTATCGGCCGATGCGTCCGAGTAGAAGAGAGACAGCGGCCGCACACAACCTACACGTGAACTGTTTTGTCAACTGTTTATAAAGAGAAGTGAAAAGTTAATGTGGCTTCCATTGTTTATTACACAATTTCAATTAACTCCTTTTTTGTATTATACAAAATAATGATAATTCAGTGATAATAATTCAATTCTTTCAATTCATAAAAGTATGCAATTTTTCATCAATGTTTTCTTAGGATGTTATCACATAAAATTATCGCTCGTAAACCAACTTTACAGACAACCAATTTTTTTAGTTTTATTTTCCAACTAGTTCGTTTACATGCTTTAAATACATTTTAAAAATCACTGAGTGATTAGATATAGTGGCGAAAATTGACATAAGGCAAATAGCTCTTGCCTAGCTTGTTATATTGTTAAAAAATCAATTCATGACATTAAAAAAAATAAAGTCAATAACGAATTACTGAACAAAGCGCCCTCTTTAATTATGATTAAACATCTCTAGTATTGCATAAATAGTACGATATAATTTATTACGGTACGCTGGCGCTGTTAAACGTCAGACATCTTTTTTTTTGTCTTCATTTTGTCACACTGGTATAACACATGCAAAATTTCGTTTTGCATGCATTAAAAACATATTAGCATACAGACGCAATTTCAGATTTTGCCTAAATAAAGAAACCGACAAAATTAAATCGTTTCGTAATCTGAACGCTTTTGTGATTTTAAATAGCATTTTATAATTAATACGTATATACTTTATTACCGTTTTTAACAGTAATGGTGCTCTTGTCTTCGTAAGCACCACAATTTTGATAGTTTTATATTATTCGCGTTATTCTGTCGTGCAAGTAGTAAAAATGTTCAGTTACAGTTGTGAAATTTGTGACGGAAATGTTTGCTTACTATAATTAAACAATAGTGTAAACGCATTTGATCAGTTTTTTATACTGAAAAGTAACAAATTCTGCAAACCGGCCGGCCGTTACCAAACATAGAATTGACTCAAAAAATAGAAAACGTAAATAGAAAATTTAATAGTGAATATTTTGAAATGTTTAGTTGGGTTACTGTGTGCAAATATAAAAATAGATTGTTATATTTTACCTGTATTTTTATGCACAATTACGATATCGGTTTGGAATAACAGAGGATATGCATAATTTGACAAATGCTGTTGAAAAACACGATCAGTCAAAAAAACAGAGTCGTGCTTAAAAAATAAATACTTTTGGTAAAACTCGCATCGAAACCAGTTAATGCATTTAATATAAATTAGAGATTCAGAAACTTCAAAAATAGATAATAATCGTAACAATTTTCCACGTTTTATTGATATAGTATGCATTTTAGTAAACAAGAATTACCTGTTTCAGGACATGATGAAGCAATCTCTTCGTTACATAAAGGAAATTATTTAGAAGTGGTAAATTTGTTATCGAAATACGATGGTATTTTCGAAAGTCATATACAAAGTCCCACTCAGGCTTTTACGGCCTTATGCAGTAAAGTTCAAAATATTTAATCTCTAGTACTGCTCCTCTGATATAGAGCTAAATTAAAAAACAAATACACGATGCTGATTTTATGGCGATTATTGTTGATGAAACGTCGGAGGTCAGCGGAAGGGAACAGCTCGTAGTTATATCGCGATATTTTGTAGATTCCAAACTGGTCGACCGATTTATAAAATCCGTTGACTAGTTTGGAATCTACAAAAGCGGATGTCAATTTGGATCTCACAAGTACTTTACTGAGTTCAGCACTTTTGCGCGACCTCGAAGGATACAACTGCGTTTTCCAAGTAATAGCTCAAACATAGGTCGGTACGTCAGTTGTGTCTTCTGAGCAAAACGGTGTCCGAGCAAAAATTAAAGAATTTTGTCCTTTAACCCTTTTTGTTTGATGTTCTTCTTATATTAAATTAGATTCTTTCTGAATTGTGTCAACGCGTCGGTAGAACTGAGCGATGTTTCAGTATCATTAAAAGCATAATGAAATTTTTTCACGGTAGTAGTACGAAACGATTAGCTGATTACGGACAATTCACAAAAATACCGCGCGTCGTCGAAACACGTCGGTCTTACGATTCGCGTATCGTAAATATGAGACGCTGATACATTGATTTAAGCTCACGTCATTCTCTATAGTTTAAAAGAATTGGACTTCACTTTATTTTCTTTGGACGTTTTTGATAATATTTTCGCAGAAAGAGATATTCTTTACATTATGCAAAAATAAAAAAAACTTTTGAAATAGCTTGCTGCATAGATTAATAAGTTAAAAATAATCGGAAGAAATTTGAGATCAAAGTTTTTGGCCATTTATTATAACATTGTGAGCGCTTGTGGCCGGCTTAAAATAAAACGAAATGAAAAGAATATAATATTATATATTTATCAAGTAACAGCTGAACTTTTTATAGGATTTAGCTGTTGATTTCCCACCTTGGCTCAAATTCCTATGATCGCCACTGATTAGAGATAAACAATACATTTTTCTAAGAAGTTGGGATTCGCCTCTAGAAAAATAAAGTACAGAAGAACTATTAGTGATTTTAAATAACGCAAGAAAAGCTTAAATTAATTATATGGCTTTAGAGGTAAAGAAAAATATTATAATTATAGTCAGTACCCGCCCAACAGTCTTTTTTTATGATACATAAACAGTGTAGAAAAATATAAACATGAATCGAGTACATGGGTCATTTACAATTCCAATTTGAGGCTGAGAGTATCGTGAGTACTTCCTTACTAATAAATATTCCTTAAACCTACAAAAAATCAAATTATTCGAAGCCGATTTTCAGCAATCTGCATTTCCAGTAGCGAATTATACCGAAAGGCTTATTAAGCACACCGCGACATCTTAATCGGCGCGGGCGCGTGTCGGCGCCGCGCCGGAAGCGATTTAAGGCTTTTGTTTTTAAAAGCCCCCTCCGCGCGCCTGCGTGGGGGCGGGCGGCGGGGGCGCCGCGCGGTCGACGCGGCCCGTAAACCAAAAGATTTCGCAGCTAATAACATAATAAGGCGGAAAGGCGATCGTTTAGGGGAATCATTTGCGAGGATTACGGGCCGGCGCGCGGCCGCGCCTCTCGTTACGGTGGGATCCGATATTCCGTTTTCGTGGTTTTCCAAAAACGCTTCCTCTGCGTATGCGCGTCAGCGCGTGCGACGTCAGTGACGAACGTATGCGCGGCGGATGAGACGCTTTGTGATTTATCATTTCGATAGTGACTCTTCATATAATTTGACATAGAATCTTATATCGTTCATCATTATGATGAATCAGTTTATAAGGGGCTTTGATACACCAATACCACGATCTATATCTATAAAAGAATTCCAATTTAATGTATTGCACAGCGCTGAAACGATTCGTGGGAGAGTTCTTAAAAGAAACGCGAACGTCAAACTCGTGCGTCAGTCCGTAATACCCGACACGTATTTCTATACTATCGGACTTTCCAACACGAACATCGAAAAGCGATGGGACCAAGCGACCTTGAGGCCGCAAAAAGGGCACCTAAACAAGCTTATAAAGTTAGATCTATCAAAAGGGTGCGAACGCGTGCCGAAAGCGTCCCGCATCGGGCGCGTTACGATCTCGGGCGTCGGAACGGCCGCTTAAGTCGGAGTTATCAGCGGCGGCCGGCCGGCTCAGATAAGCGTAATCCCGAATTCGGCGCCTGCGACTGCGGAGGCGCCGTGTGTGCCGCCGTTAGCCGCTGTACAAACGCCGTTAGCGGGTAACGCCGCTAAATAAATCGTTAGCGGCCGCGTGAGCCGCCGCGCCGCGAGATACGGCACGCCGCCGCCGCCCGCGCCCCGCGCCCACCGCCCGCGCACTCGACGCCTACGGCGTGTTCTAAGATTTCTGGCCGAATGCGGTTTAACCGGACACGTTATTCATTTTTCGCGTATTTCATTTTCATATCAGAAGTTCGGAGATCACCTCACCGAAACAGCTAGCGTTAAAGACTCTTAAAATTTTAACTGTCTTATTCAAAGTCGCTAGTCTAACTGTAAAACGTGTTTAGACAACAGTTTAATGCGAGTTTACAAAAAAAGTCTATTCAAAAATCTTGTTTAATTTATAAACACTGTTTAAACCTCGTCTAAACTCGTTTATGGCAAAGGCTATTTAACAGTAGTCTAAGGATTGTTTTACTGAATATTTGACGTATATTGTCAAAAGTGACATTTGATCATCGTGTTTTTGTCATCAAGTCAAAGATTGATTTATATAAATTACGATTTATTAATTCGAAGCGCATTCATAATGGAAGAATTATCTGAAATTAAAGAATTTCACAAATGTTTCAATAAATATAATTTTTTTATATATATATGTAATTACATAAATATATACTTTTCATTACTTGGATGCCAGACTCTAAATATTTTCAAAACATTTTTTGATCAGAATGTTGCCATTATAACGCTTAAACACTGTTTTAGTTAGACCGCAGTCTAAGTGACATTTTGAATTGCTTAATGCCTAAACAGCTGTTTAAAAAGTAAACAGTGTTTAGTTAAACTACCGTTGAACGATATTTTAAATAAGGATTCTGAATAAGGCAGTAAAAGTGTAAAATAGGAACCCCAAGTAAAAGGTTTCCAAGTTCAACTTAAAATATTTTTAAAGCTTTAAACAATTTTAAAAGCTTTTAAAGCTTATAATAAGAACAACATTACGTCACGCACACAGAAGAAAGATGGCAGTTTTCGTATAATATGAGTCAATATTGAACAGCTCTAATCGGCGAAAATACAAGCAATTTACTGACATTACTTTACACCGCGCAAAGCTGCTACACGCTAAATGGATTAAATTCCCGTTTATAAAGAAAGGGCGCCGGTGTACCGGAGCCCTAGCCGGCGGCGCCGCCCCGACGTCAAATACGGGCCGCGGCGTGAGCGGGCACCCCGCCGACATCTGTTCATGAGAGCACTGGGAGCCGCATGACGTAATCAAAAAAGGCTTTTTCGAACATTTAGGTATATAAAATAAGCTTATTAGTCTTTGGTATGCATTATTTTAAATGAATCAATTGAATCAGCATGGCTGATTCAGTTGATTCAATTAACTTAGTTAATTTTTTGCGAAATCTGATATTTATACTTAAAAACATATCTACTTATATAATTATAAGATAACAGTCTCATTGAATCAAGTTTCAAGTTGAATTAAAAAATTGAAATACACATTGGATTAAATCAAGCAAAACCTACGTTAAAACAGATAACCCAGTATCGTGTAACTGTTTCAAGAGATGGCCCAATCAAAAGCTAAACTTTCTGAGGACGAGGGTCCATATGCCATGAAGTCGGTTGGTTCATGGATTGTCATATTATATTTTAAATGACTTTTCTTGGTTACACTCGCACTTAGCTAAAAATAATTATAGAGGTAAAATTGGTATGAAACCGTCGTATTGATGCATTGCGATAGAATGTTTTATAAGATTTTCATTAATTTGAGGATCGAATTTTAAGTTTTGCTTACGATAATCAAAATGAAATGAAACTGCATAAGTTATTTATCAAACAGATATTTAGATTCATGAACTAAATCATGCGCCCTTGTCGTTCGATCAACCCTTTACTTTGAACAGAGTCTAAAGGGCCCTTCATATCCTTTACTCAGACGGGGCCGATCTATCAATGTTTAGGTTTCAGTCCTCAGCGATGCGATACAGCAGCGCAAAGAGGCCGTCGCGATATTTAAAGCGCACCAAACCGTAGGATGTGTAGAGAGCATCGATAAAGGGGTTTATAAAACTGCGAGCGGGGACGTGACGTCTGGCGGGCCGATAGCGATAGGGCTGGGCGCGCGCGATAACGCCGCCCGCCGCCCGCCCGCCCGCGCCGGCCGCACCGCGACGCGGCCGCCCGCCGATGCGCGGCGGCTCTGCCGCGTTCACGTTCCTACTAACGTCGTTAAGTCAATTACGATGTGTTTAACGCGTGTAAATCTACTGTTCACAGGTAGAGTTTTAATATTACGTACAGGTCGCACATTCCATATGGCGTGAAAGTTAAACACAAGAAATGTTTTGTAAGTTACATATAGAAAAGATTACAAACATCTTTTGTATTTGAATTTCACGCTGCATACGCGTTTTACTTAACCTTATTCGTTTTTTGCCTCGTACGAATTACATCAATTCTTGAGATTAATGTACAGGTCGATTTGTTCAAGACATGTATGATCGTTCGACAATATTTTACTTATTTAAATTACAGAAGATCGATGGATCATTATTTAAGTATTCGATAGTGCATAATCATATTTTTCAGAAGTTGCAATAAGAACTTGCAACGTTTCTTTCGCAAACTTTTTATTTACTATACTTTAACTAGCTTTCTATTTGTTTAATGTAAAATGTAAACATAATAGGATAACAATAAGAACTGTGATAAATAAAGGTAGGTATATTTTAAAATGGTATTTTATCTTCCAAAACCTCGACATAATACCGCATTAGAGTTAGATCGCTATGTTGAGTTTCTAAGTGTCGTGCCAGAGAGTAACTTTACAATCAACGATAATCTGTGATTGCGCAGGCATTGTACGAGTTGCGCATCGTGTCGTGACCGTGTCGTGAGTCGTAAGGCCGTGTAAGACGGTGCAGAGGGGCGCGGGGCGCCGGCGGTTATCGCGCGCCCACACCCGCCTATCGCGACACAATGTTATATTATCATCGGACGCCTGCGACTCTTAGATAAACATTCGCATTTGTTGGGAACAATTCCTACGAATGTAGCGAACTCTGGAATAATAAAATATGTACATGAGATCTGAGCTTTGACCCGGGTTAAAGCTAACTGTGTCTATGGATACAGAAACGAGAAATGTTTCTTGTTGTTATGCGGAAATTTTGACTTGACGATTTACGATCTTCAGAATTAAAATACAAGGACTTATCGCATTATCACAGCATTAATATATCTATATCCTACATCGGCTCGTAAAAAAGTTCTACAGCGTCCTTCGGCTGTCGCAAATGCTGAACGAGTGTAGGATCGGCAAAAGCTCGACGATATGCAAACGTGCAGCAGTTACGAATATTGTGCATAACTCTGCAGCCTTTGACCAGTTTCAGAGTGCAGTTACATCTAAAGCGCTGTCTGTGTACTCGTCGCCGGGCGGGGGCGGGCGGCGGCCGCAAAAAGACATCGCCGGGCGGGCGGCGCGCGGCGATAGCGCGTGTGCGGCGGGCGATAGCGCACCCGCCGCCCGCCGCCCGCCCACCCCCGCGTCGCTAAATATTATTTTGATCTATTGTTCATTTATATTTAACTGGTAACTTCGACTGAGAAGACTTTTTATAAGTTTGTTGCTATCTCTTGTTGTATCGTACTATAAAGCGATTTCATTCACGAATCCGTTGTCCTTCTGGTAATAAAAGTGTTTTATAATACAGTCTGATTAGTTATTAAAAAAAACACGGTGTTACGTGAAGGGTAGTCGTCCTTACAAAATTTATGTTAAAGATTATTCAACAATATTTAGAAGTGGATGTATATATTTTTTGAAGCTATGAACTTGCTTTCTAAAATAGTATTTCGAAATTCATATTTGATAATACTTTGGAAATTTTTCACTTAGCTGTTTTTTATTTGTGTTAGAGATTATATTGTAATATAACAACCTTATTACATAATAACGATATAAAAATGTAAACCCAAATCTCTATCAAAATAAATAGAAGTGTTTAAATGTATAAGAGACCTAAATATTAATTATTCATTTTACATTACCTCCAGAGAAAATAAAGTAAAGTGAAATACGGACATATTCTTTGGAGCAGATATTTTTGTTGGCATTTTCTAGGGTTCATTAGGGGCGGCAGGTGCATAACGGCGTAGATAGCGCTCGGACGCTGTTGTAAACTTTCTGTTGCTCCTACGGAACCCGAAGCACGATAAGAGTTCGCACGTTTGTCGCATTCTTTGCTCGTTTCGAATGCAAAAGCATATTCTTATTATTGTCCTGGCATTAAGATGAAGCGTAGCTACTTGAAAATTCATAAAAAATGCCGTAAATAATTTGAGCGGAGGTGACTGATAATAAAATATTATTTACATTATTGAATGTATTGAATGTATTATTAACACTATTGAATGTAATTGTATTGCATGTAATCCGATAAGATTGAGTTTAATTAAACTTAAATTACTATTTCTTGCGAACGCACTCACTCTAGTTAATAACCTCATATCCAACCATCAAATTCGTAATAAAAATTCCTTTACATGTTAAACACTTCACAAAAACCAATTAAAAAATTGCTTAAACAAGAAATATGTACCAGAGGTTCGTGCGGTGTAAGATGTAATCAGCTCGACCAACTATCTAACAAAAATAATTACATTTCCTTGCGTGTTCTTTGGTAACTGCAAATTTTTGGAAACATAAATTTTCTGTAATATGCACATTCGAAATATTTTAGAAGCACGAGTTATTTCAGATAGTTTGCCTCGTCAGCGACGGGCGATTTGATCGACGACACTTTAATTGAAGTCAAACGAAAGCGCTCGCCGTGTGCCTCGGAGAGCACGCGAAGACCGTCGGTCACGAAGCGCGCCCCCGCGTCGGTGACGTCGGCCTCGGCAACCGTCGACTCGCACTGGGTCAGCGCGGGGGTCTGACGTCCGAGTCCCTCGATTTGAAATAAGAGGACTGTGGGAGGACATATCTCGACAGAGCGGTGACTAACGGTGGGTCGGCGGTGCGCAGCACGTGTGCCGTCTGGCGGGAGGAAGGTAGGGGAGCGCGAGGTATAATCCTGGGCAGGCGGTCGCGGGGCAAGGCTATCGGCGGAGGGGGTATGAAGGGGGCGAGGGGGTCCGCGGGGACCCGCCAGATCGTAGATTGTATGCGACTCGACGCGAAGATTCCGCGTATGGATTTATTGCGCTAATAACGAATAACTGTCGTGTCCGTGCGCAGGACGAGCGTCGTGTCCTAAGGCTCGCATTTGTTTGCGGCGGGGTATAAATAAAATCGAGTCGTTATCGACTATGGCCGTCGTGCGCGCGTCGTTGATGGCAAAGGTGACGTAATGTTAAAACGATGTTTCAACGGTTAGGTATTTTTCTCCTTTGATGAATGTTAATTAATTTCAACCCGAAACAGGTAAGAAAAGTGTCCGTTGAGTAGTGTAACAAAATCGGTATTTATATCCGAGCAAAGGGTTGACCACTTATCGTTCATATTTTTTAATACAGCTCTCCACGCCACTTTAGTGTTAAATAGACAGCTAATATATACATTATTGTACTACTAAACATTTATAGTACATACTGAAAAATCTCTTAAGTAATGGGATCTCTACAATTTAATTATAATGCATAATAGTTTGTAATTTATGGTATAGTACGATTTTCTCACAATTCTCATTCCAGTAGTTTCGAAAATAAGCAGAAGGATAGTCAATTTTTTAATGTATTTTAAAATATACAACATACAACATATATTTTTGCGTCCTTAAAAAGATTCCTTTCACTGATACCCCACTGCAACGTATAATAAAAAAAAATACGAAAAGAAACATTCAGGACAGTACACAAAACCAAAGACAGGAGAACACAGGTACTGGCATGTGATTGACAAGAATTAGTTTTTTTAAGTAGACTATATATCAGAACGTTAGCCGTTCGTAAGATGCAGCTACACAAATATAAGGAACAAATGACAACACACTGTGTACAGAATTTTGATGACAATTGTCATGTCCACAGAAATTTAGATTGACAAAGTATTTGTAGAAACACAGGATTAGGAGTTCAAATACGAGTAATCTTTGAGTTTTTAGTTTAAAATATCGAATTTAGTTTTGCCTTCGATCAGTTTTTGAAATGGACTACTAATATGTATCAAAATGAAAATTATGTTTCCAAAAGTTTCATCTAGAGTTCATTAACTTTACAATCTGACTGCTAATTATTATTATAAATCATTCTATAGTTGGATAAAAACCGTATTAAGAGTGCGTGTCCTTAAAGTGGGAATAACATTTAGAATTGGTATTGTGTTACATTTATTACAGGTAAATAAAAAAAATATTTTAGAATTTACACGCAGTAGATTATTATGGGCTCCAACATTCAAAAATGCGGTGAGTAGTGAGAGGTTCTGATTTGACTACCAGACATTCGACGAGTGCGTCCGGTGCCCCACACTGCAGCCATCTTGTACGCTTCATCCATCCCGATGTCTGCAATGAGATGCATCTATTCCACGGCGCGTAAAAGATAAGGAGAGATCGCCATTTTGGACGGCGCCATTTTGGTTTCGCCGGCCATATTTATTTTATTCGGGCACTAAAACCCGTTCGAAGCGCGCATTATCGTAAATCATATAACACGGGACAGGCGATAACGTTCGCGTCCGCGGATCGGGCGGCGGCCGCGCGCGTCATTTACGATTGTTAAATGGACAAAAAAACGTGCCGAGGAACGAAACACGGCCGTTATACGAGACGAAGGTAAGAATTCCCGTATAAATTTAAGCTGTTTTATAAGGATTTCAACTTTTTTGTATGGGAATATGTATTGATTTTTTATTTAATTAGTCCCGAACCAGTAATCGTTTCCAATGTTTATAGCACGTCAGGTTAATTACAACCGTAATTAACCTGAGTTAATTACCATTTATCACCGAAATAATTCACGAACATTGATTCATACATTGTACATTTCGCTTGATTTAGCATCGACGCCATAAGCTTTCCGTTATTTTTTAAGCAATAGTCTTACTCCGTTGATCGAGGAAGTTTGCCAGGACAATAAAATAATACATTTTATTTGAAGAAATTATTGAAACGACTTCATTAGATTTAAAAAAATTGCGTAGATTCATATTTTCAGTTAATCGATTGTAATGCATAGCCTCGTAGCGGCATGCAAAAATACTTCTACAGAAAAATCAAACATTTCAAGCAATAAATGTTTCAAAATAAATAATGAAAGAATTAAAAAAATAAACAATAATTATACTAAATTATAATAATACTGATTAGAACCCCAGAGATTATTAAAATAAACCTGTATGATAACATACAGACAATTTAGTGTAATAACAGCAAAAAATAATTATTTAATATTTAGCTAGATCAAATATATGAGATCTAGCTAAATATTGAGTTTTTTACAGCTTACATATTTACATTCTTGTCTGATATTCCACATGTAATCTTGCCAGGTGATTTTAATACGATTCCCATTATTATCGTTATCTTAGTTAATCTCGCTCGTATAAATACGTTTACAGTATGGTAACCCTGTGTTGGTGCTGCAACCAAGGCCGCCTCCTCACAAGGAAACCCTTGGATCGATGCCCTGACGTTGTTACTAAGATGGTTTCCCTTTAACGGTTAATGGCACTTTTAACGTGCGTGCATCTTCAAAAATGAAATCCATGTTCCGCCTATAAGCCGATTTTTCACCCGTGTCGTCTTTTTTGAAGCTTTGAGGTTATCGATGTTAAATTCAGTAATTACGGTAATTAATGGTTGCGCTCTGTAGTTATTTGAATGTTATAAATTATAATTAAAACAGTATTAGTGTCGTGGTAACTTGACATCTTGTTGTATTATAAGTGTCATATTTAAGAATTTTAGAACATTATTTTGCTAATTCCTTTTGTGATTTAAAGGACCTTAAGATCATTTCTACAAATTACCAGTTAGAAAGTGAAAAGTGTGAGACTATGAAAATAAACTGGCATGATTATCAAGAATAAAAAATATATGTATATATAATTGAGAATAGAAATCAGCGTCTCGTTTGATGATCATGAAGACAATTCCGTTAGATGGCGCTAATGTGTTAGAGTTAGAAGTAAAATTACGCCTCGATATATCACTATGTTCTTGTTTAAAATTATAGTATGTATTTTATACGAATAGATATTTGTCGCTTTGTCATACTATAATATGCTCATTCCATATTGTTTCGTATTTTCATTCCGATTCACAGTCGTTTTAAAAATTAAAAAATAATTTGCTGGAGTGATATTTCCAAATTAAATTTTAAAAAAGTAACGCACGCCGCCGCACGCGCCGTCGTGTCGACACGACCAGTCCCCGGACGGCGACGCCGCGCCGACGTATGGCGATGTTTTAAAAATCGATCTTTCATGAATCGATAATTTGCCTTCGGTCGCGCGACATCGATAGCGATCTGCCGGCAGTCGGCGGGCGGCGCGGGGGCGCGTGTCCTCCGGTTTCTCGCTAACTCCGATGTTATCGCGCGTGTTTTGTTTTTATGCTGATTTTTATGTGAACGAATCGAGAAGCGATCGATTGCAAATGCACACATTCGAGAAGCTGCACCGGACGTGTATGGTGGTTTTTCATTTTTTTTTTGCGAAGGTATATCCGATGCGATAAAAAGATAAAAATATTTTTGAAAGCCTACAATCTATCAGTAGATCGTGTGCGAGTCGAAGGCGTCCGACGGTACGCGAGCGGAGGGCCGTGGGCGGCCGGCAGTCGGCAAATAAATAAGTCGGTATCCGCGCATCTCGCGATACGCCCGATAAACAATAGATTTATACGCCGACGCCGCGGCCGCCGAACGCTCACGTGGGGCCCGTCATAAATAAAAACCGAGACAGATGCTTATCGCGGGGTTCCGTCGTCCGCCGCCGCCCGCCCCGTCCCGCGCCGCGCCCGCCCCGGAATGCCGAAATTGGCTAAGGCAGTTATTGATGGAATCCGACGGTTCCTAGAACATACGGTGGGAATCGGCGTATCGGAGTATCGAGCCTGTTATAAATTTGGTCCGATCCAAGTTTGGACAGACAGGAGTACGCGGTCGTAGTGCGATCGCGTGATGCGAGGACAGATCACCCATTCAAATGAAATAATTCATTTGAATGGGTGTTATCTACTTTTCCTTATAGATACAGAACAAAAGAAAATTTCAATAGAGTAAGAAAAAACTATGTTCATTAAGCTATTGTTGAATCAAATAAAAAATAGCTTCATTTCAGAGGTAATAGCATTACACTTGACATACGTCATCAATAAATTCTTTTCGACATTACCACCAATTTGAAATGTTGAATCACTATGAGAAGAATGGCCAAGGAACTCAAGACTTGCTCGTTTCTTATTCTTTGATACAAAGCATTAGGTGTTTAATAATTTCGTACGGCATTTAGTAATAACATGAAGCAATCTGACAGCCGAGCAGTTCCATCCCATGGATTTTTTTCATTAAGATATTCAGACACGGTATAAGAGCCCTAGCCATATAACTTCTGTTTAATGAAAAATTTAAATTCATAAAATAAAAAAATTTGAATTTTAGCCGGGATCTTATTATAAAAGCGCACACATTGCCTTTTAATAGATTTGATAACTTTCCTTACACGGGTTTTATGAGCAGCAAGATCGTTCTTATGTCTAGTGTTAATTTTATGGATGTCGTTTATTTTTTGGAACGATTCTATATTTCTTTTGACACATACAAGGTTTTCGTAAATGTATTGTGACATTACAGTCAAAATATTAATATCTTTAAAAAATCTCCGAGAGATTCACTTTTGGTCAAAAATAGCCCGCTTCTGCAGCACAATAATTGTGTTAGTATCAGCTGCACGACTGCACAATAAAATTCCATAGGTCGCGAGACTGAAAGGAGCTGAAATAAACTGGTCTCGCGATTGGGACTGCTGGTATCAATTCCTTGATTGAGAAAAGTTGAAAACTCGAAAGAACACACGGGGTCGCATCATCAAGGTGTCTATTTTAGGCGGTCATTGTCATTCGTTCTCAAAACTGTCCGCCCACACTGACGGTCCGTCGCGGCGCCAGTGGACTACGATTTTACTACTTAAGAAGATCAGAAGGCTCCCTCTTTTTTGATTTCCTTTAGGAGATTTGAAAAAAAAATATAAATTGAAAAGATACTGTTATCAGTCCAATTTTCGAAAACTGACTTTTTATTAGATCCTGACGTTTTACGGTTCTAGCGATCTATTTTGACCATTTTGTTTGTATGCCGATGTCCTGATGTCTGTATGCGCGTGCGGGTGGTCTACGTTCCTTTACGGGCGTAGGAGTGGGTTGAGGTAGTGCTACTTCGTGCCCGGGCGTCATCTCGCGAGGTAACACTGTCCTCGCAGGTCAACTGGGGGGATTACATCCCCTTTTCGAGGAAAGGCGGCTGGTGCGGACTCCAGGAGGTTTAACATTAGTGCCCGCCACGGCAGTTTCGATTCGTTAGAATTATTAAGCCTGAAAAGCTCGAAAACTTATAGACCTAATAAAACAAAACTTATATTTTTAGAGTCAAGAAACTCAAAAGCACATCGGCAATATCATAAGAAGAACTTTTAGAGATGGCCTGCCACGTCAACCATTTTTTATATATTTTTTTTAATGATACATGGAACAAATAAATAATGTTTACTAACAACTGCATTTATTTGTTAATTCTATTATTTATATTTATTTTACAATCCTTTATATAAGTCCAAATTTATAATTCTTTATACAAATTCGTGTACACTCGTACACGAAGACGAAATACCGATTAAAAATAAATAAATTCATTAAGTACATCGCAATTAAAATATTTTTTTAAATGATGAACGAATAATATTAATTCGATTATAATATTGAGTATAGGCGCATTTCGATTTCCAGTATAGCGATAACAAACACCTGAATAGAGAAGCGAAGTAAGTAAAAATGCAGGTGAAATTTTCACGTTTTTAAACGTTAAGAGATAAGAGGATCGCCTATAAATATGCCGCGGGATACTCCCACAAACACGCGATCAAGTTATCCCACTCGGCTTTATCGCAACACGGGTAGCGTGTTCAACAAAAAAAGTCGCATTTAAGACACCGCGAAGGAGACTGTCTCGAGCAAATTTTTCGCGTTAAAATCAAAAGTTGGCACGTTAGTACGGCGGGGGGGCGCGGGGCCGGCGGGCGCGGGCCGGGGCGGGGGCAGATTAATGCGCGGCGATCCTTCAGCGGCGCGGGAGGTGCGCGACTTAATAGCGATAAACTTTTTAAAGACTGAACTTCTGGGCGTACAAAGTGGCGAGCGGCCCCCGGCACACCGTCCTGAAATATCGTATCGGGCCGGCGGCGCCCTGCGGCGGCCGATAGCGCGGCCGAAAAATCGCGCGTGCGTATTTGTTAATGTAGCCCGGGTATTTGTCACCGCGTGAGGACCCCCAACTTTGGTCATTTCTCCGCGACTCCCATGTTTGCGAAAGCCGGACGCGCCGGAGACGCGCCGGCAAAAAATTATGAACTCTCTCAAGGGCCGGGCCGTTCGTTGTTGTTGGAATTTGTTATGATGATGGAGAGCATCCACCGGTTCGTGTGACAGTCGACGTTACGCTTACTTCAGATGCGAAAAGTTTTAATAAACTTTTGAATATCGCTATGGCACTTTTGTCACTAGTGGATTGTTATTTCGTGATACATTCAGACAATATTTTAAGCACATTTTTGACGTGGAATGATCTTTATTACTAATAAGGAAGTTTAAATTTAAAATAAATCAGAGCTTATACTTCATTCGGATACATATCGATAATCGAACTCAGAACTTTCGTGTGGTAACTTTTGTAGGATTTATACCATGGAGTCAATCATGGTCATAAAATTTATATATTTGCTCTCATAATCGGACGTAACAATGTGCCCGTAAATATGCTAATTATATTTGCGGGCACATTGTCACATTGTCATATTTTCCGTTAACAAAAATTTTTCTTACAAAATCAATGTTTAAATTTTAATGTTTGTACTACATAAATACAATTTTGTGAATATAGCATTTGGTTTGGCTTGCAGGTGGCGCCACGGTCATACCAGAGCGTATCGGCCGATAGCGGTTTTAAAGGAGAAAAAGCTCGTCGTCCGGCGACGGCTGTCCGCCAATACCGGTGTAGCCGTACCCGCTGCACACCTAGCCAGTCTACAGGTCACTTATAGGAAACCTTATCGGTGTTGTCTTAGCATTATGTGCCCGCGTGAAAAGATCTACGAACCGGTAGCACTCCCTTATCCCACTCCTCAGGTAGCTGAACTCGAGGGGCGTCCTAGCCTCGCGCCCACAGCCCTCACGAAACTCTAATGCTTGCTATATCTCAAGTGGTTCCTGACTGGTGATCTTTGTTTTCGATATCCCGTCGCAGTTTGCGTTATTTTTCTGTGGTAAAGTTATTTAACTCCCTAATATAACTTTAACGGCTCTAAGATTCCATTCGACGGTATGGCTTGAACTACAAAATTTTCTTATAATCTAAAACATAAAGAAAAAATAAGTTTATTATGTTACAATGTAAATAAATAAAAAAAATGTACAAAGACGTTCTACCGCCGTACGTATCATATTTTATCACGTATGTAAGGTATGCGGTCAAACTTTGGAATAATTCAGCATCAGCTGTATTCTCAATGAACTACGACAAGAATGTATTCTTCTGAAATTACTTCTGAAAGGGCCGGCATCGTACTTTTGACTCGTCTAAGGTTGCGAGTGTCCACGAGCAGCCATCTGTTCTCTGGTGGCCAGCATGCTCGTACACCGCTCATTACATAAAAAAATACAAATTTTATATTTGTGAGAGCCGATCACTTGATATATATAATATATGTGCGAGATACGAAACAATCTACATATGGCCGTTTCTATATAGAACATTTGTTTTAGGTTTAAAAGGAATGAAGTTAGACGATTGCCTACAACATGCAGCATGCAATGCACTGCTGACCCTCGAAATCTGTTCCACTTACGTTGAAATAACAATACAGATAATTAGCGGATTAAGATAAATAAACTATTAACACTTGTTTAGGTGTTCGATATCTGTCAATCCTCTCAAATCAATATTCAATTCGTTGGATTCGTAGTGGAAGAACAAATTCGAAGGTCAGCGGTGCGTTGCATGCTGCCTGTTAACGCATGTCACACGCAAGCGTCTATTATGGATTTCCGCTCATTAACACCTCACACAATAGAATAAAGAATGGAGTATTTCAAAAAGTCAAATGCAACCTAATGAATTTCCGAATTCATCAGATTTGGTAAATTATATAAATCAATCATTAAACATATAATGATCTTTATACTGATTATTACGCACACATCAGTACAATCGCATAGACGTAAGCTTAAGTATTACATAATTACCGTATATGGTAAAGTGAAGTCCGACCCGGCACGAGCGCGGGTTTTATTCAACTTTTTGTGCATTGGGTTTTTGAGTCGCGCGTCGCAGATAAATGGGCGGGCGATAACTCGGGCGGGCGCAACGAGCCCAATACATTAAGCGGAGGCGCCGTACACCGCCGCGACTTTCACCGCGCCGAGGGCGGGCGGGAGCGAGCTCGACTCGGTGCTCTTTTTTTGCTCTCAGTTGCCGTTCGGCGGGAACATACCTTCTTTACCTTTTCGCTTTTCATTCTTCCCTATTCTGTTAATAGTGGAAGTTGGGTGTGTTTTAGGCTGGACTTAAAAGTAGGCGGACTTAATACCGCCAAGCAAGATTGAGACGCCTCGTGAAATAAATTAATTCACTATATACTTACGATCTGGTTACTTTCAATATGAAAGTCACGAAATTTTTAATCAGGAATTAATTTTTCGTTAGCAGTTCTGCCATTATTGATGGGCATTATTTTCGAAGTTTTAATAAAATGATGAGAGTCATTTTATTAAAACCTCGATCCTAAATGTAATCTTGGTTCTATTACCAATTTCGATCTTGACCTTATTCATTATCTCGATTCCCCTCCTTTAATTTCGTCTCTCTCTATATCTCACTCGCTACCTGCTTCGTTCTTACTTTTGCTTGCCCTCTATATCTCTTCACCGAGCAATGTTTAAATAAATATTATTGACATGGTATAATAAAAATAACGAGTTTCAATTTATTTTTTTTTATAAATCCTAAACATTTATTTATGTAATGTACGACGCGAAGATCAATTTCATCAGATACCACATTTCATCAAAATTAATTAAGCCACAATTAACCTACACTTAAAAACCTAGACGCTTCGTTCGTGTCTCAGTTTTTGACGTTCTTTTGACTCAATACTTCACGTTTTTATTCATGTTTATAAATTTAGTTGTTTAATTTAATTATCTATTATTAATTTTTGTGTCGATAGATTTCATTACAACCACTTCTTTTTCATCTTATTTCACCTGTCACTGACTTTAAAAACTAGTGTAAATATTTAATAATAAGCAGGTAGAACATTTACTAAATTTTATGATTAATTGTAATTTGTAGCTTCTTCGAATGCCACTGCTGTTGTATTGAATTATATTTCAACTCACCCCATTTTCGAGGCACGCTCTTCAACGGTCTTTCTATTTTAGATCAAGGACCGTGGATTCCGAGTCACCGCGCCGGCTCATCGCCTGCTGACGACAGTTGTCACCAATATCATAACAACGTCCTTAATGGGTTTAATGTCGTCTTCTCCGAAGCACGCAATGAATAGTTTATATTACATTTAAATCTAAAAGTAATTAGTCAGTTGACCCTTACTCAGAATGTAATTCAGTAACCATTACTGCTTTTAATACATGTTGCAATGCAAACATGTTAAGTAAGAAATAGTAAACGTAAATCTAAAAATTATCTAGCTAATTTAGATAGATTCTTGAAGGTGGTTTTATCATTTTTCATTAATTACGTTACATAATATTTTTAAATGACTGGCTATTGTGACCTAACAACTACTTTTTGTAAGGGTCATAAAAGGAAAAGCTTCCTCTCTTCTGTCGTTCGATGTAGCCATTAATCCCGATTCCGTCTCGATTCGATTCCGGGTCCACTGTCGATATCGGATGTCCTGCTCCGATCCTGCTCTTGATGTACGTTCTAGTCTCGCCTTCGATTCTGTTCTACATAGTATTTTAATATGTACTATATCTGTCGACGGCAGAATTACGACCGCCCTGCGCGGCTGTCGCTGCGTCCGCCGATTAGTTGATAAGGAAATGTAAATGTAGGATAGCGGCTGCGGGATAAAAAAAAACTGAATAAAAGGCCGTGCTATATAGCAAAGTTGCCTCTGAATATTAAAAGACCGAGAAGGCACCCGCAGCCGCATAAGTAGCATAAGTAGTTAACATTGTATATAAATGTATGTGTAAACTAATAACAATAAAATGCGATGAGTCAGAGGCGAGGGGTGCGGGGGTCGGACCTCATTGGCCGCGCGGTAAGAGACGCGCGCACGGGAAGGCGGCCGCGCTCGGCGCACAGCGCTGTTATATGCGAGCGCGGCCCGCCACAGTCAGTCCGCCTTCAACCGCCGACGAGGAAACACTCTCTACCCGAGTTCTGAAACGAAGTTCTGGTCCGCCCTCCGCCCGCCGTTAGTCTCACAGTGCAAAAGTGACTTTGTGTTGTGTATTTTCCTCATTTAAATCCCAGCCTGCCTAAAAATATATGCCGAACAAAAATCTGGTCCTTCGAGTTATCCGGATTGTGAGGAAAATTGTGAAAACTGTGTTGTGAATAAAGTGAAAATGGCATCAACCAGAAGCAAAACGCGATTAAGAGAGTGCAATACAGCGGAAGAAAGTACGATCGCCGACCTGGCTAGTGTCGTTCGGCGGGCCCGCATCTCCTCCACGGTCCGTCGCCGTACAGTGAATCCCGACGCGCCCGCCGCGCTCATACCGATGAGTGGCGGAGTAACGATCGATCACAGTGCTAGTGAAAGAGTGCCAACGACATCGCCCGTCCCTCCGGCGCGCGGGTGTCACGTGCCGCGTCCGTATCGTCGCGCTCAACCCAAGCCAGCAGAGCCGCCGCACGCTCCGTATGGAATATGAGGCCGCGGAGGAGCGCTGCGATACAGAAACAGGACGCAGAAATACGGCGCGAGTTGGTTAAGAAAAGGCTGGCCATGAATTTGGCAGAAGAAGCAGCCACCGAATGTGACGAAGCCGAAGAACATGCTGTCCACCGAACGGAAGATTCCGCTCGTCGTGTGGAAGCCTGGATCGAGAGCACACCACCGGTAGTGAACGTCATCAACGCCGCCGCGAATCAAGCGGGGATACCTCGGCGTGAAGGCGTGGCGGACGACGCCGCCAGAACAACGCTACCGGACCGAGTGCAACCGGGCTCAGTGGCGAGACGTGAACATAGCAGTGAAAGGGCGGGCCAGCCGAGCTCGCCGATGCTATAAACAACTGGCGAGACCGCGGCCGATACCGCGCCAAGTTTATGAGCTGCCCTCCTTCACGGGAACGTTAACGAGTGGCGGCTGTTCAAAACTCATATGAAGCGACGACATCGACATATGAGTACAACGTATGAAAATTTAGCGCGGCTACGGATGGCCGTGCAGGAAAAGCCCGCACCGCCGTATGTCACCTACTAGCTGCAAACTCAAAACCCGAAGACATCGGCAGCACTAGAAAGAAGTTTGGTCGGCCCGAGCAGCTGGTCGACGAAGTGCTGAAGGAGGTGAAAGTGATGTCGAGGCTCACGGACAGCGGTCGTGAAATTAACGATTTCGCCATCACGACGCGCAACTGCGTGGCCGTACTACAAGAGATAGACGAAGAGGGCCACATACATAACCCGGTCCTCCTGAAAGAGATATTGGAAAAATGACTCCTTCTACGCAATAAATTTGCTGAATACTGGATGATGAAGAGAGAAGAGGGTCGTCGGAGGCCAAGCTGATCGTACCAGCCGACTTTCTGGAGAGGGAAGCCGAGTTAGCCGCCGTCACGCCCGCCGCCGCGCCAGTTAAGCGCGAGCGCACCCGGAGGATAGCCGAGCGCACCGCGGCGACGTGAAGCCTTCAAAGTGAACACGCAAACCGAAGTGACGGCAAGTGTTCGAAGTGCGCGTCCGAGCATAAGCTCGCCGCGTGACGCCTTTAAGGCGCTAAATAGTGATGAGAAATGGGACTTTGTAAAACGTGAAAACTCTGGCGCATAACAAAACGCACCCGCGCGCGTACTGCCGTGCGAAAGGCTGCGCAAAGTGTAACCGGCCACCATACGCTGCTCCATCCGAGCACGGGCAGCGACGCGACCGCGCGGGCGGCGCACCTGAACGAATCGGCCGTCAGCGAACCGTGACGAATATCGGGACCGGTGAGTCAAAAGCGCTGCTGAAAATTGTGCCAGTGACTATCCGGGCCGCCGATAGAGAAATAAAAGTGCACGCGCTGTTAGACGACGGTGCGACGGTGACGTTGTTGGACGACAGTGTCGCGAGTCATATCAACGCCAAAGGACCGCGGGCCGAGTTAAAATTAATAAGCGCGCGGTCACCAAATAAGTGATCGAAACTCGCGACGAATAAAATAAAAGTGCGCGGACCGAACGGTGTCGAACGCGACATCCAGTGTCGCACGATCACGCGACTCGATCTGCCGTCGCAGTCACCACGGCGGACGAGATCTCCAGCCATCACCACCTGAATGAGTGCCACCTGGAGGCGCTTCAGACGCCAGGCCGCTGCTGCTCATCGGCCAGGACAATTGGGAACTCATCACCGGCAGCGACGTCCGGCGTGGAAAATCAGGTGAGCCAGTCGCGTCTTTGACGGGTCTCGTGGGTGGTGCACGGTAGAAGGGTAGGACGACAACGAACGACGGAATGATACATTGTCTCGCGGACTTAGAGTTAGCGGTGAGGGAACACTTTGAAATAGAGTCGTTAGGTATAACGCAGAGAGCGCGAAAACGCCGAAGTGAAACGAGCGAGTCGTATCCTGAATGACACGACGCGCCGTATAGGGAACAAATGGGAGACGGGTCTCCTTTGGAAGGAAGATGACCCGCGATTCCCGGACAATTACAATGGAGCCAGAAAACGGTTGACGAATATAGAGAACAAGATGGACCGCGACCCGCTTTCGCCGCCGCGTACACGGCGCAAATCGAAAAATTAATAGAAAACGGGTACGCGCGTAGGTTGAAAATAGAGCGCAAGTGCGCGACTGTTTCTTTCTCCCACATTTCGCCGTTACAAATCCGAACAAGCCTAACAAGATTCGAGTCGTGTTCGACGCGGCCGCCCGTTTCGAGGGGAAGTCGCTAAACGACTACTTGCTTTCGGGTCCCGATTTGTTAAATAGTCTGACAGGGATTCTGTTCAGATTTAGAATAGGAAGCGTAGCCTTCACGGGAGACATCCGGGACATGTTTCTGCGAGTACGTGTCTGCGCTCCCGATCAACGAGCGCAGCTATTTCTGTGGCGAGGTGCCGATCGCGACAGCGAGCCCCGTGTGTACGCGATGACTTCGATTTTTGGCGCGTCGTCATCGCCGACGTCCGCGATCTACGTACTCAACAAAATGCGGAAACATGTTCAGATGAGTACCCAAATGCTGAAATGGCAGTGAAACGGGATCACTACGTGGACGACTTCATCTGTTCAACAGACTCAGTGCCGGAAGCCGCAAATTAATAAGCGACGTCACCATAGTGCACGCGCGGGGCTTCGATATCCGGGGTGGGCGACTAACGCGCCGGAATTAAAAGAAAGTCGGCGGAGTCGTCCGCGGAGGCCGCCACCGTGTCACTGCACAAGACGAAAACAGAACGGGCGCTAGGCTTGATATGGGAACCGGAATGCGACAGTCTAGGGTCTGACGTCACATTCAAGAAGCTTCCGCGTGACATTGTAAACGGGAAAATAAGCCTACGAAAAGGCAATTTTGAGCCTGATCATGTCGATCTTCGACCCGCTCGGTCTTCTGTCCCGTGACAATAAAGGGTAAAATTCTAATGCAACGAATCTGGAGATCGGGGATAGGATGGGACGACGTACTACTCGAGCGCGACTACGCAAAATGGGTAGACTATTTAGACGAGGTGAGGAAGCTATCTCAGCTGCGAATACCGCGATGTTACGCGCTTAGGTCATCCAAGATAGAGCTCCACGTATTCGGAGACGCGAGCGAACACGCGTACGCGGCCGTCGCCTATTGGCGCGCGGTACGACCCGACGGCACGGTACATCTCGCGCTCGTCGCCGGCAAGTCACGAGTTGCACCAAACAAAGTCATGTCGATCCCGCGGCTCGAACTGCAAGCGGCGCTTTGGCCTGTCGCCTAGCGACGAATATCCAAAAGGAGCACGGGATCGCGACAGAACGTAGGGTGTTATGGTGCGACTCAAAGACAGTCCCGCGATGGATCAGATCGGACCCGCGGGCCCGCGGCGCATCGAACTCGACGAGCGTGATCGTAACGACGCGCGCGGATAAGCGGACGAACGCCCACGCTTTCTACGGAACGAAGACGCGTGGCCGATCGATAATGACGTCGTCGATGAACGCGTAGCCGACGACGAAGTGAAAGGGGAATCGATCAACGTAGTATGCACCACTCATACCGGGGACGTCATAGATGTGACTAGGTTCTCCTCGTGGACCCGGTGCGTACGTACGCCCGGTGCTGTACTTCATCCGCAGGCTGAGGAAACAACAGCAGCCGTTCGGCGCCGATGATGTTATCGACGCTGAAACACGCCTGCTCAGGGCATCACAAAGAAGGGCGTTCAGCGATGAAATGCGGGCCGCCGCCGTAGGCGCGGCCACTCCCCGAGGAAGCAGTCTACGGGCGCTGGACGTCATGCTGACTGACGACTGGCTACGAGTGGGCGGCCGCTTACGCCGCTCGCCGACCCTAAGTTTCGATGAAAACACCCCATCATATTAGACGGCCGGGATCACGCCGTCCGCCTGCTCGTCGAGCATTATCACCGGCGAGCGGGCCACGCCAATCACGAAGCAGTTGTAAACATCATCCGGGAAAGATTCTGGATCACGAGACTCAGACCGACGGTGAAGAAAGTGGCCAACGCCTGCCGCCTGTGTCGAGTTCGACGCGCACAGCCGGTCACGCCGAAGATGGCCGACCTCCCGAGGGCGCCCGCCTTCGTCAAAGGCCATTTACGCACACAGGTGGACTACTTCGGCCACTGGAGGTGACCGTCGGGCGACGTCGAGAGAAGAGGTGGGCGGCGTTATTCACGTGTCTGACGACGCGCGCTGTCCATATGGAGGTTGCGTCCTCGCTATCCGCCGACTCCATGATAATGGCGCTGCGAAGATTTATGGCAAGACGAGGTCAACCCGACACGCTATATAGCGACCACGGCACAAACTTCGTGGGCGCAGCCGCAGAACTCTCCCGAGCTCGCCTGGAGATAGAAGAGCGAATGTCCGACGAGGCGACGACTCGGGCGATACGATGGCTGCGCATACCCCCACACGCCCCGCATATGGGCGGAAGCTGGGAACGCCTGGTCAGGTCCATAAAGGTGGCTTTGAGCGCCACACTGCATACCAGAGCTCCGAAAGACGAAGTACTACACACACTGCTGCTAGAGGCCGAATTTGTTGTGAACTCTCGACCGCTCACACACATATCGGTCCTCCCGAGGACTCCCACGGCGCTGACCCCGAATCATTTCCTGCTGGGTCAGCCGCCGGCCGATGGCAGCCGGGACATTTCGACACCTCTGAAGAATGTTCCCGAAAACAGTGGCGAGCGAGTCAGGCGCTCGCAGAGATGTTCTGGCAGAGATGGCTGCGAGAATACCTCCCCACGCTGCAGAGACGTCACAAGTGGACAGAGGGGAGGCCACCGATCAAAGTCGGAGACGCGGTCGTCATCACCGACCCCGCCTTACCACGTAACACGTGGCCGAGGGGCATCGTCGAACGGGTCTACCCAGGGATCGACGGGCAAGTGCGAGTGGTGGACATTCGCACGGCCCATGGACGGCTGAGACGACCAACTGCGCGCCTGGCGGTCCTGCCTACCGAAGTGGAGTCGTCGCACGCTCCGACCGGGGGTGGATTGTTGACGGCAGAATTACGACCGCCCTGCGCGGCTGTCGCTGCGTCCGCCGATTAGTTGATAAGGAAATGTAAATGTAGGATAGCGGCTGCGGGATAAAAAAACTGAATAAAAGGCCGTGCTATATAGCAAAGTTGCCTCTGAATATTAAAAGACCGAGAAGGCACCCGCAGCCGCATAAGTAGCATAAGTAGTTAACATTGTATATAAATGTATGTGTAAACTAATAACAATAAAATGCGATGAGTCAGAGGCGAGGGGTGCGCGGGGGGTCGGACCTCTCATTGGCCGCGCGGTAAGAGACGCGCGCGCACGGGAAGGCGGCCGCGCTCGGCGCACAGCGCTGTTATATGAGCGCGGCCCGCCACAGTCAGTCCGCCTTCAACCGCCGACGAGGAAACACTCTCTACCCGAGTTCTGAAACGAAGTTCTGGTCCGCCCTCCGCCCGCCGTTAGTCTCACAGTGCAAAGTGACTTTGTGTGTTGTGTATTTTCCTCATTTAAATCCCAGCCTGCCTAAAAATATATGCCGAACAATATCTAAACCTCACCTGCACCAGTAGTGGCACTATTAAGCTTGTCGTAGCATCTCGGCAGAAAACTCTACACTTCTATGGACACAGCATTCTGAGGTTAGGTTATTTCGACGTTTAAGAATCGAATCAAATCTAATTAAAAACATCTTCATTTCGTAGAATTATACTTTAAATACGTCATTCGACGAGGTTTCGCTCTCAGCTGCATAGTGAGCCGAACCTACACAAACCACCAAACGACGGCTCTTGGTGCGTCCCGTCCGCGTGCACGGTCCCTCACAAAAACGATATCCTAATTCTTAAGTGGACCGATGAATTTCGGACTTTTTAAAATTATTCAATATCATCGAATCAGAGAAACAAAAAGAGCCAAAAAGTACGGATGACAACGGTAGCCGGCGAGTCGTCGGCCGGCCCAATTAGACGCCATTAAGCGGCATTATCGAGGAAAAAATCTCGTAGCCTTTCCTTGTCGCGGACGACGGGAAATATTAAAATGTATGTAAAGCTGGCTATCGATAAGCGCAATAAATCGTGTCGGATCGCCGCCCGCCGCCCGCGCCCGCGCCCGCGCCCGCCGCCGTCATTAGCCCGCGCCCACATTTTTCTTAGATCTTCCTACTTCACCGGATTCTTTAGACGGCTTTCCCGTCCGCTTTACGCCTACAGCGCAGCGCGGCGGCGGTCTGGGACAAGGCGGCGGTGCGGTCTAAAGGATTCGCGCTGTCGTGAAAGTACGGTGATTAAAAAATGATACGACTTTAGGATTTACGGTAAACGTTTTTCATTTGAACATGCATACATTTAATAAACGATGTGAAACATCAAACTGCGGTCACTGTTCTATGAATATTATCGAAGAAAAAAAAAAATGATATATGCCGTGTCTAAATGCACAACGCCGGCACTTCAATAGTCAAGAGTGTTACCAGAGCTACGGATACCGAGCTTCGCTCTGTTCATGGACGAATTAACCAATGAGTTTTTAACTCCAAGTCAGATTTAAACACTCGTTCCGTGCATCTGCTAGATCGTTAAGCCGTCGGTCGTCGACGCCGCCGTCGCGCTGACGGCGGTCTACGGCGGCCCCCGAAATTGCGTATTTAATTGATCAATTCAACTATTTATTTCATTTTAAAATTTCATATTTGCCGATGAAATTTAAACAGAAAAAAATGTGAGCCGTCACGGGACGGGTACAAGTAATATGCATTAAATACGAGATTACGACAGGAACTAAATATAGCATAATAGAAAAATTAAATATGACTAATTTTTTATAGAAAATGATGACTATTTATTTAATAAACATTTGTTTTCATTAAATACAAAAATTCAATGTAAATTTCAAGTTGCCACAACTTAATTTATTTCATCTGTGATTTCAGTAATAGTTATATTCGATGTTTCCTCTGATGGTATTACTGTGACAATTGCTTGTCACAGTAATAATTAATAATTGATTATTAATAATCTATAATCAATCAAAACTACAATCATATTAATCAAAATGTAGTAATATGTACGATGTGGCGACGGGTCGTCATGCGCAAGCGACTGTGCGACTCCATTCTCACTCGGTTCGATGGTGCTGTTTACTACGGTATACATTTTGACTATATATATATATACCATTATATAGCGTGGCGACCTGTCGCCACACAGTGCACTCTACTATAAATAGACTGTATATATACCGTAGTACAGCGTGGCGACCTGTCGCCACGGCAAGCGTCGCCACGCCAACAATTCGGTTTACCCTGCGCCTATAGATGTTTCACATCAATAGTCATCGACACAAACCGAAGAAAGTGTTGACGTCAGAACGGCTTTGTTCACTCGTGACCTTCAGTAATTTCGTAGAGCACGATTCCTATATACGTATGTGATATGGAACGTATAGACATATTAAAAATATTCATGACAGTTTTAGTCAAAACTATTGTCAGGTTTCGTTACTGCACCATCGAGGCGCAATCTTCTCCTACGACCTCTTCAATTCGTCACCTAAGGCCCCTCGCGCTCGTTCCGCGCACGCGGGGGGCCGCTGCAGAACGCCGCCACTGCGCGACGACTACGTGTCCACGACCGGCAACTTAATGTACCCTAGGAGGCACGGAGCAGGTAGTTGAATCCGACTTCAAGTTAAAAAGCCGTCGCTCGACTAGTCGCCTGTGGTCAGGGACGACCGCCGTGCGATCTGGTTTCTGGACGACGCTCTTGACCGCTGAGCCATCATAGTTAAAGTTTACTGTTACGAAATACCATTAATCAATTCGATAGTTGATGATATTTAATTACACGAATACACGAACAGAAAATAATCTGAATATTCATGGAATGTGAAAAAGCGGTAAACACATCACGAATTGATTTAATCACAGAAAAATAACAAATGGTTGTTACGCGTAATAGCTTTTCATTTACTATAAACTTTTATAATCACTGAACAATATTTATTCAAAAGATATTTCTTCTCATCGCGTAATGAATGAAAAGAGTATTCATGACCAAAAAAAAAAAAAACAGAAAAACAACTACAAAGATAACGTTGTAAGACATCTCAAAACTGAGTGAAGATATCTCCTAGTTTCTAAGTTTTTTTTACGAGCGGTCATCACAGGCCGTTATCGGCGAGCATCGGCCGGGTCAGGGGGGCGCGTGGGCGGCCGCGGGCTCAGCACCTTCTCACAGTTACGGACCGAGCTCAGCCTCAACTTAGCCGACCTAACATTCCCATCAAAGGGTGAGCCTTTAACACGATGACTTCGAATCGAGTGTGCGTATGTCGCACTGGCGTCGGTGGATGGGACACCAGTCGTAAGATTAAGATTTAGGAAGTCTGAGTTCGGATGGAAGTAAAGTTCCTAATGACTCTAGGTCAATGTTTTGGTGTCCACAGCACTAGGAATTTTTATTTCTTCTAGTTTTTATTTAACATCGTTTCGCCTTCCTATTGCGATTTCACATTTAAGCAATATAAAATATTTATATCAATCGTTGTTACGTTTCGATATTTCAAGTTTTCATTCATAATTTTTGATTAAAATTTGTCTTATTTTATAACCTGCTGTTGTGAAAATCACATTAAATACACCCAGCAAGAAGAGTGTGCGACCGCTGGCGTGACTATTAAAGAAGTCACAATTTATTCACCTACGCGGTCTCTCCTCACCTTAACACTCTCCAATGTACAACGACGCAATATAAATCATTGCTGTTTCGCTAATGCACATCCCTTACGTTTCTCTCCTCACATTTTTCTCGCCTCCCACCCTAAATAATGTTTAACGAAATTAATATTCGATTACCTTCAGGTGCATAACTCATCGCTAAACATTTTCAGGTGATATGTGAATTTGAGCTGTGTCGTTAAGGTAAATGCTATTTTTTTTCCAAAATGAAAACGTAGCTTTTACTCGCCAGCGTCTCTCGTTACCGCTCGAACATTTCTTGCGTTTCGCGAGGTCAGGACCGGATGGGGCGACAGTCGCTTACCTGAAACTAAAAAGGAAAGACACGCGTCAGAGAAGTATCTAGAACTCGTGTGAACATAGCTCCAATACAAAACATAGCAATGCGAGTTGACCAAAGAAACTTAAGTTGTATCTTTGAGTTCGGCCGTTTTTCGAGTACTTTTGAAGCATTTTCGCAGATAATATTATCATAGTGAGTCGATACGTCGGAGATGCTTCGGTCTTAAAAGGCGAGCGAACTTCTCAACAGCTACGGCCTAATGCTCTCTGCTTGGGTGTCCACACATGCCTTTCGTTTAAAATGAATAATTATTCAAGAAAAAATCGAGCTATTGTAATAACGTTTATTTACTTTATCTATAAACTCACGTCTCTTCCCCAGAAAGGCAGGCCGAGCCCACAGACCTCCATATAACACGATCTTTACATTTGTACACAATCCTAATCTATACACCCGTATAAGCGTATAAAAGCAGTCACGTGTGTGGCACGTCACTTACTCTATACGTCATCGAGCTAAATCTTCGAGAGCAGCCACGTGTCGATGCGATTTTGTAAAAGAGCAAGCCCTATACAGGAAACGCCAGAGGGCGCTCGCGGGAAGCCACGCGCCGCGCCGCACTCGACTCTAGGACACTCGCCTTGTCGATGGCCCTCCGCGACGAGATCGAGAGATTGGCTGTATCGTGTCCTGTCTTATTTGTGAGGGATACAATATTTAAAACTATAGTCTCGAACGTATATAAAAATAGATGCACAATTTCATACATAAAGTTAAAATCGATTGATGTCAGTCGATTATATAGATGATTTAACGTCCAGTATAATAACAAATTATATAGCGAGCATATACCCAGTTACTAATACACCCAACAATTGGGATTACTGAAAGGATCTGACTGAAAACCAGCAGAGTTGAACCCCCGTATGGAATCACAAATGTATAAATACATGTACAATCTTATTAATTACTATAAGTTTAGTTTTAAGTTTTAATATACAATACAAAACTGTAAGAATTATTAAAAGATGTCGATTAAAAAAACTCTATGTCTATTTCTAAGCAGTGATATGAACATTAATGACGCCTCTGCCTATTGTAATAAATGCGTCAGCATTTGGTCTTCGTCTTACTTCATCTTATTTTCTTATTAATACCCAACAAACATGTACTTTCAGTGCGTAGGCCTGAACACAAGGTGGTCCGTATGATTCGTATTACAAAGACGACATTCAAAAACATGTAACTAACACGTAACTCAAAACAAACCTGAACACATAAAGTGCCACCGTTGAAGACTGCTATTTTAAGTAGCAGCGAGTTTTTGCGTAGGTTTAAGCAATCGATGTTAACACTAGATTAAGCATTATTTCAAGATAGTATAGTATCAACTACGCTAGTTTCCGTAGCTGATCATAGTAGAGTTTCAAAATCATGAAATCGAATAAATTGATTTCTGTGTGCAGGTGATCTGCGTTTAGAGTAACTATTAAATAAAACAAGGATATTGTATTAACAGTTCCACCACTTCCAATGATATGGTGTAATTAGATACCGGCGACTAACGGAGCACTGGATCGTTATTTAAATATACTTAGGCTAAGGTATATCCAGGTAAAGTCGAAAAAAAATTATTATTTCATAAATACTATTATAGAGTACATAAAAACGCGATGTGTACGATTGTCTCAAATGTGGAAACAATTAAGATATGTGTTTTCTAATGCTAGTTCATCGCAAATTTCGCCACTTGAATGGCGAATCAAAACCATTGCATAACCCCTAAATAAGTAGCTTTATTATACGTAGAATATTCACTAGTAAAATAATCAATTATTTTTAAATTAGTCATTTATTTATCATTCTGCATATATATATATACTACACAAGTAATTCAAGATATAAGGTACATTAAAACTTATCGTTGATGTTATTTATATAATCGTTAACTTACTCTAAATGATCCAATGTCCATTCCGTCTATCAAAGTAACGGTCGCGATAAACAAATTCATCTGACAACTCTGACAAGTGGTGTGTACCAAAACAAACATTGCCCACACGAGCGTTCCGATTAGAAATGCCTCGCCTGCTTTATGGCTAATACATACTATTATCTATTAACGAAATCTACCTTCACTATTATACCACGGATCTTTAAGCGGCCGTTTGTACATTGCATTTTTCGAATACGTTCCACGAATCGTTAATGAATACAAACCAGCGATGTAGACGGAATTAAAAATTAATCTCTCCCGATGTATTATCGCGTGTACCGATCCGAGATTTACGTTCACACGGAAGAGTTACGTGGAGTCGCTATGGATTTATCTAGTGAATGAGAACAGGAGCTTTTAGGGTACACAGAGAAGTTTGTTCAGTTCTTCAAATGAGATAAAGTTCTCAAATGTTAGGTTATGTAGATGAATGTCGATTTGAGGATATCCTCAAGCTACGTCTTACCATAAATTCGTATATACTTGGCCAAAATGAACACTTATAAGATCCATTTTTATATTATAAAGATAAATTATTTTTTTAAATTGTTATTATTCTTTTAGGTCTTTTTTTGACGCCATGATCTACGTCAAAACTTTGCATGCATCATACATACTAGATATTTAGGATAGCATTTACTGTATTCACAATGTGCATAATACTATCCATTGCACATATTTTTAAATACACCTACACACTGAATCAATGTTAAAATGATTTTTCAATTAGCTTTTTTGTCGAATTGATATGTGATTTTCCAATCGATTAGCGGTGACAAAGAAAGGCAAACTAGAAATTTGATCCTAAAAAATCAAGCAGTTAAAATTGTGCAAAAATATGTAAACAAAACAAAAAAATGTAGACTTTAGGTACTATGCGTAGTAAGACAGTGTTACTACTTATAATCAAGTTATTGAACCATTTAATTTTAAAATAGAATATCAAGAACAGTAAAAAGCGTTGTTTTAGGGTTCACTTGTTGTTAGAACGAAGTTCCTTATCGCGCGTTACACTCAGGCGGTCGGTGATGGGAGCTACACGAAAAAAAGTATAACCGCAACGAGAAATGCTGACCGCTGTTGCTATAGTTAACATTTTTATGAACATGTTTGCCAACGTCCATACCACGCTGAATACACAGGTTCTCGTCCGAACACCGAAGTTAAGCAGCGTCGGGCGCGGTCAGTACTTGGATGGGTGACCGCTGGGAACTACGCGTGATGTTGGCTTTTTTTGGTGTTGCATTTTTTAATGATAATTTATAATAAAACATTAATTTCAATTTTTATTATAATAATTTATCACTATTCCTTCATTCTTTTTGTTGAATTTTTCGTTTCATTACTTTCAAAGGTTGTACATTTATATCATTGTGCTTGCATATAATGTATAATTCTGTTTTTTTTCCTAAAATATTAAAATAAACTTTTTGATTGATTCAGTTCTGCAGAGCATTCAATTATAAACTTTCAATAAATAAATACTTATAGAAATGTGTGAAAGTTTTATCTCTTATTGATTTCATAATAACATAATTGTGCAAATTGACGACCTTAACAAAATATTTAATAAATAGAACAGCACTGTTTAGTGCTTTTTTTTAGAATTTTAATAAATATTAGTAATTAAAAAAAAATGTTTATTTACAATTTACAAACATTTCTTACCATTTATTCACGTATATTATTATCTATTTAATTACTTTCAAGCTTTTTAATTAATTTCATTGTTATCATTCAATTCATAAAATATGTTTACATATAGGGAAAGGAATTTCGTTCCAACCTGGTTTTTTATTATACTGTTTGCTTTGTTGTTTTAATAAGTATTCATTCAGCTACGGAGTCAATTAAAGTGTATATTTTCCGACCTAGTTCACAATGTGCGTCTAGTTGAAATCAGTCGTTCAACAATACGAATTCGAACGAGGACCGTAATTCGTTTCGCTACACTCCAAGAATTGAAAAACGAATGCACATTAAGAATCCATTTTTTTTTTCAGTACCGTTAATCGTTAATCAGTATGCATAATAGGTAAAATGCAGGTTTATGAACAGACAAGTAGGCTGCCTGCTGCCTATATAGTGTATGGCGTCAAATAATAGTCAGATTCGTTCATATTGTTTTTTTTTTGTTCATTCTGCGTTAAATTTGCGATATGTAGATAAATCGCTATATAGAATGAAACTGCAACAGGTGATCAAGACTAAATTGTGTTTTGAATCGAATTTCGAGAACTAAATGTGCGGACCCTGTGCGGAACAAATTTTTCTGTCATAAGGAATAAAATTAAAGGGTTCCATTTAATATTTTAGCAAAAGTATTCTTTTATTAAAAATTAAATATAAAATAGTGCATCACAAATAACATAGAAAAAAAACAACAAATAATAAATTTCAAGAGAGAGGAAGACGCACGGAGGGGGCGTAACGCTTTTTGGTTATGTCACGATTTGCATCGGTTATCCCCTACGGTAAGCCGCGTTAAGGAATTTCGTTCCAAAAACTTAAAAGTGACCCGTGAGTTTTATCGGAACGGATGAAAACCGCGGGCATTCGAATAGCTAAGAGTAGACGGCGCACGGCTGATGCGGCTGCGTGCGCGCCGTCGCCCGGCGTGCCCTGCGATCAGCCCGAGATTGGGTGGGCCGAGTCAGCTCGGGTAATTTTATCTATCGCCCAAATTATGAGAGGATTGCTTACAAATTAGATACTCTCTGATGTCCGCCCACGCGCGCCTCATATTTGTTTTTATTGCGCAATGCCGTTGATTTACGTACCGATGTGTCGCTAGTGCTTTCCCGGGATTGTATGACCTTCCCTGGTTTTCTGATTTTACGGTTTATTTGTGTAAGTACTATGGGCGAATCGAGCGGATAAACGATTCGATTGTCCATGTACAAGTCTTCGAATATTCGATTTGTTCCCTATATATTGTCCATCCGAATAAAAATATCTTGGTTTGATTTGACGAGTAAAAATTATTGACTAATATATACAACTGCTGGTAGTTTTTGATGCACCTAGATAATACAAATTTTTATAGTAAAAGTCGACAACCATCTTGTGATGTAACAACTTTCTGATTTTATTACGTGATAATTTTAGAAATGAAAACCGCTATGTGATTTATTCGCACGGGCATGCCCATTACTTTTAATTGATTTAATTAATAATAAGAATAAGCTTTTCATATAATGTTCTAGCAGCAAATTCCGTCAGAATGAAAGCGAACGAGATACATACATCAATACACATCGATAAAAAATTAAATTCACTTGCAAATATCTCTAGGTTTAGAAGCATAGGTTTCCTAGAGGTAAAAATACATAAGTATTTTATGAAAAAATATAAAATACAAACATTGTTGTGAATGGTAATTTAGTTGTTGAAGCACTCAATGAATGTAACTAGTAATGATTAATACATCCTTAGTTCAAACGACAAATTGTGAAATTAAGCAATTTTTTTAAGAGAAATCTAAAACAAAAGTTTACAAATTGGTGCCGTAAATAAAAGACAAGAAAAAATGACGCACAATCACCGCTGCTTTTATCGATCACTGTAGTCATGTGTATACGCAATGTTTGTTATTATAGATCTATCCCGTTTTTATTCTAATGAGAATTAAAAATAATATTCATATAGCTAATCTAATTTTGTTTAAGTTTCTGTAACACCTACAATAAATTTTAAATTTATTTATTTTTGTATGATTCAAAATTAAATAAATAAAATGAATAGCTGAGAAACGATTATTTTAGTAAATTAGTTAGAGAGATCGAATAAATTTGTAAACAGTAATACCTGCTGATGAGAATTTGGAAAAAAATCGTAATAATGTAACTTCCATAAATTATGTCAATATAAGGAAGTTACATGGGGGTGAATTAGTCTAAAAAGTGTTACTAAAGTCGACTAGGAAGTATTGATCGTTCAGGCAAGCGTACTATAATTACCTTTCTTTCACGTCGAGATGAGAATTGTCAACTGTATTCAATTCAAAAATTATTTATACTAATTCGTCGTATCATATCGTATCATCGTATCACGTACGCGCCAGTAAGTCGATGACGAGCTCTATCATTTCGTGTATAGATCGTTGAATAAGCATCTTTAGGCTACTAATATTCGTAGTCGACGTGTGATCCGCCGCGTTAAATCTGATTTACACGAAAATCTCACGAGATAAACATCCGACGGTCGGTCCGCGCGACGTCGCGATGAGGATCCCGGTGTCGCGCCGGCGATGGAAGATCTGTTAGGGCACGTATCGGGTGTTGATGACGCCACGGCATCGGATTTTGTGTGGTCACCCGTCGACTTTTACGGTCGTTCTGTGTCAATTACGCGGCGGGATGGCGAGGTATTAATTTCTCGTCGATACGATACATTTATTGTGTACGTATCTTTTCGGTTAGTTTATTATTATGATGCCAGGTGCGGGCGGGAATCGATCGAGGAGATCCCGTACTTGACGGCTGTGAAGAAGAACGTTAAGAAAACCGAGACCTTTATCACTAAAATGTTCGAGAATACGATGATAATATTTCTGAAATCGACAATTACAGTCCGTTTTAAACATAATCGCGTTTATAAGTTGTAACAAGATGAGCGATTGATATGAAGATAAAAAATGAACCTATCATATCTGTTGGTAGAAGCTTGGTATTACTATAATATTTTGGTGACAGTAGTTAACAGTTTCTACTAATATTTGTCTTACGGCTGTATTCTTGGTACAACCGTAAGTTTTACAAGGATACGTCTATGTACAAGAGGATATTCGAGTAAGTGGAAGAATAATACGAATTAGGGTTCTAAAGTGCGTTTATTAAGCATGTAAAACGTACGTAGAAATTAACATTATAACGATTAGCGGACAAAGATAATTATAAAATTAACACTTGCTTAGGTGTTCGATATCTGTCAATCCTCTCAAATCAATATTCAATTCTTTGGTTAGAGACTCGTAGTGGAGAGGCAGATTCGAGGGTCAGCGGCGGGTTGCATGCTGCACGTTAATGCATGTTGCGGGCAAGCGTCTATTATGGATCTCCGCGAATTAACACCTCATAACAGAATAATTAGAAATAAGCAGAAATACGTCGAGTAAGTCAAACTGTATCATATGGCTATATGATACGGTCATATAGTCATACATATATACATATATATATACATATATATATATATACTTAGAATATTGTTTATGTAATAAAAAGGAAATAAAATTAAAATTTTAAGTAATCTTGTCGATTGATAATTATTATACATAAATTGTGTGAATTCTTCGCACAGGGTACGTTTAGTTTTTTATGTTGGAAAAAAATGAAGTCCCAAGTTACAAATAATGCGTAGTGAAGATATCCCAAAAATGCGTAGTAAGCAAGTTTTTCAAGTCGTGCTATTATACAAAAAATCCTATACGACCAAAAAAAAAACTAATTCTAAGAGTTATAATAGTTGATCTTTCTTCTTCGACGTGAAGATGTTAATAAGATATCGTTGTTACAATTTATTCTTCGAAAAATACATGTTTAAATATCATATAATTAATGAAACTGTAAAAGGAGAAATAAAAACAAATATCAACAAAAATTTTAATCGGTGTATTGTCAGATGACCACTCTATCGCGCATGTACAGCTGGATAAACGGAGAAGTACTATTGATGTGATTGTTTTTTATCGTCGTGTTGTTTGCGGTGTCGTGTTATCGGCAACATCGCCGATAACGCTGCGTAACGCAACACGCACTGATGTGCCGGTCGGTCGGTGACGTCGTTTTACAACCACTTCGTTGGCCACTGCTGTTATTTAGTGAAACATGTTAAATGGAAGAGAAAAAAAATCGTATATCAAATATAATCAATTAAGCGTTATTTATTGACATCGGTAGCCAGGGGTCCCTAATCCTCATCGTATTAAAGGGCTAAAAGTACAAACATTTAAATTTGAAATAAAAAAAATTTGAGGAAGGGCCTACTAATGCAGTGAAGTGACACAGATGAGACACACATCTGACACAACATAGCATTTTTGACACATGCCAATGACAAGTCGGCATTTATCATTTGACTATGTACTTTGTACATGTCACTACGTTTAAGAATGATGAACTATGTCCCTAAAAATTAGTTAGCATAACTTTTATGGTAGTTTATCTTTCAGTAGTGGAGCATTATTTATAATCGAGGAGGCGTAGTCTTCCTTTCCGTAGGTCAATTTTTTTCACAGAAATTATGGATTTATTTCTAATTTATAGTTAATAATTAAGATTTTTCATATGCTTTCTTAATTTATTATTAATTATTAAACCAGCGATATACACAAAACGGGGTCTAGTTTTTCACAAATAACCTATTAGCTTGAAATACTGTATATATACCTTTGCTTTACCTATTAATATTAATTACAAAAAAATATTACTATTGAATAGAATCGAAAAATTTTCATATGTCATAAAATTAGTATCATTCGATATATACTTTCGTGATTAAATCATGTCTCAGTATTTTCAATACGTTAAAAGGTAAGAGATATCATTCAACCGTGCAGCTCCCAGAGCATTGAGTAAGCGCACGCCATCGGCACTGCGCGTCGTTATTTTATGCGTGGCTAATGGCCGCTCACTTATCGATTCGTATAAAGATTTTTTTTTAATTCTTATTGCGTGAGTAAAACAGTGCAGTTGTACAAAATTGAAGGAAAATATGCCTTTGACTTATTTTCAAAATATAGAAGGACATTAATGATTCGCAATACTGTCTCAATCTATTGATTCCAATCAGTAATATATTATTTGTTACAAATTCTCTATTGCCGTTGTGTCTACATCCTTCAACGTATTTTGTCAAATGTTACTAAATAAGTGTGATTATCACCTTCCACAATATGCGTATCGCGTCGAACAGTTGCTTACAATATAATTTCGAGAGGTTCTGTCGTCACCGCTGTATTTATGTCGATCCGACGCCGTAATCGAGTCTACCCTTCGGCAGTCACTCGCCGTCGTCGCCGGCGCGGAGCGGAGGGCAGGCGCGGGCGCCACCCGCCCGGGTCTAAGTCGCGGCTCTAGCACACGCCATGACAGTTTTTCCGCTAAACCGGTGCGCTCATCCCGGAATATTGAATTTGAAATGTGTCGGAAATAGTCTCGCCTCGCTTATCGACCGTCGGCACCGATGATTTTTATTGACACTTACGTACTATCGGCCGTCTCGAGCCGCGTTCGCTGGGGTCCCTCGAAAAACGCCCGCCTTCCTAAATAGCGACATCGGGAAAAATCGTTAACGACCTTCCAGGGATTCCGCAAACAACGGCGAAATAATCATTTCTCTGTAGCCTTCACTATTCACGCGCCTCGGGCCCAATTAATTTCTAAGATTCATTAGCGATATCGCCACTGCAACGAATAGCAATCGTACAGTAGCGATGTATGTCGATAATTTGTAATTGTGCATCGATACAAACGTTCATAAACGATGCACGAGTGACGCGTAATGTCGATGAATGCACACAAATGCCATACACAAGTTTTGCCACACACGCTTGTAAATATGTCGTGTTCTTGTGGACATGATAATGCGTTTTTTGGAGAACACTCGTAATGTACTCCTTTTCTACATCCACTTTCATTAAAAAGACACAGTTGATGAATCAGTCATTCTGCCTTTCTCAGACGTAACAGCATCGAATATTTAGGTCCAACGGCGCTCAGCACGGATCGGGCCGAGAGTATTGCGGACATCCTGAAGTCGTCTAAAAAAATATATTCAATTTTATATTTCTCAGAAACTGCTGATTCAACGACCACAATTTCTTTGGAAAAGTGGGCCTGTAAAAGGGAATGATGTACATATTCGGGAAAAGACGCACGGTCGCGTGTATCTGGTGTGTGAAAAAGTATTAAATAAATGAATTAAAAATAAATCTTTAACTGTTAACTATAAAAATTACTTACTTACATAAGAACATTTAGGCAGTGTCAAGATGTAAATGTCAGATCCAGGAAACGTCGCTGTTTTGGAGTTCGTTTACGAACTCGTTAGATCATTAAATCAGTACATTCACACCGTTGAGAGTGCTTAATGTTCTAGACCGGTTCGCAGTAAACAAATATGTGAGTCTGACCTTTCATCCTCATCGTACTTCAGGACGATCGTGATATCCAGCACACATCAATACCACTAGCGCACATACACACGGACGTCCGAACACTACAGGTTGCTACACGGCTATTGATTAGTGAAAACAAACGGCACTCGCCGATAAAGCGGCCGCGGCCGCGGGGTCTGAGCGGGTGAAGCGGGGAAGGGCGCTGATAAGAAAGAAATCGCTCTTATCAGTGTAAAGCGCGGAAATGGCGAAAAGTGCACGCTACCTGCATTACGGCCACTACGCTTGAGTTGAACATGTTTGCGTTGAATGAGATAATGCGGTGCATTCAAGCATAATATTCTTCGTTTTTTTTTTCTACTATATATTAGTGGAATAACATTATTTTATAGTACATGTTTTGCATATATGTGTTACACTTTGTAATGAGGATTTAAATTAAAACTCACAATTGTAATATTATTAAAAAAAAAAGTAAATACTGCGATAAAACTATTGTAATGCGATTTTTAGTCGTTTCGATGCTATATTCGATTCGACATTTATATGAGAATTACTGTGTAAATACACAAACTAATAGCCTAGTGCATGCCCGCATTCTCGAATAGACCTGCAACACTTTATTTATCTAAGTAATAAGCTTATCGATATATAATATTACATCATTGCTTTGGCTTAAGGATAAATAAAATTTCGTGGCGGACTCTGTATGTAGCACAAAGATTTACTAAAGTAATTATAAGACGTGAGAAGTTCCAGACACTGCCAATCTGGTCACTACAATTCCGTGAGTGTGGCGACTACGGCGTTTTGTACCCTCTTCTTAAGCATTTGCTCTAAGTAGTGCAATGGAAAAAGCGTAATTTGTACAAGTACAAATACCATACGAACTCCCAGAAAAAAATATAAGTTTAACAAATACTGAAATCAATAACTATAATGCCAAGTAATATAGTTTGATCGCCTTGTTATTATTAAATTAGTCTATTGGACAAAGACATTGGACGGAATATAAATTAAGAAAATATTAATAAGGAATGGCGTCATTAGGTGTGTAACATTTTAACAAGCCGTCTAGCGAAATATAATCACCATTTCTTTTAATACTGATGAGGAATTAAATTTGGGCTTCAGAGAATCAGTCCGTTTAAGGAATAGATTTTTAAGCTCTGCGGAATAATCTTATTGACTGTATGGGATGCGTCTTTTAAACTTTATGGAATGGACGTTTTAAACTTACGGAATGGGGTTATTAGAGTCTATAGATCTACTTTTTAAGCTCTATGGGATGTGCTTTTTAGACTCCACGGAATGGTCTGTTTAGTTTCTAAGGAATAGTTCTATTAGAGTTTACGGGATGGACTTTTTAGACTCCACGGAATGGTCTGTTTAGTTTCTAAGGAATAGTTCTATTAGAGTTTACGGGATGGACTTTTTAGACTCCACGGAATGGTCTGTTTAATTTCTAAGGAATAGTTCTATTAGAGTTTACGGGATGGACTTTTTAGACTCCACTGGAATGGTCTGTTTAGTTTCTAAGGAATAGTCTCTATTAGAGTTTACGGGATGGACTTTTAGACTCCAATGAATGGTCTGTTTAGTTTCTAGGAATAGTTCTATTAGACTTTACGGGATGGACTTTTAGACTCCACGGAATGGTCTGTTTAGTTTTCATGAATAGTTCTATTAGTTTATGGGATGGACTTTTAGACTCTACGGAATGGTCTGTTTAGTTTCTAAGGAATAGTTCTATTAGAGTTTACGGGATGGACTTTTTAGACACGGAATGGTCTGTTTAGTTTCTAAGGAATAGTTCTATTAGAGTTTACGGGATGGACTTTTTAGACTCTACGGAATGGTCTGTTTAGTTTCTAAGGAATAGTTCTATTGGATTTTACGGGATGGACTTTTTAGACTCTACGGAATGGTCTGTTTAGTTTCTAAGGAATAGTTCTATTAGACTTTACGGGATGGACTTTTTAG
Organism: Eumeta japonica; assembly: GCA_005406025.1. Lineage (NCBI taxonomy): Eukaryota > Metazoa > Arthropoda > Insecta > Lepidoptera > Psychidae > Eumeta > Eumeta japonica. The sequence continues at coordinate 168,665 of BGZK01001334.1, forward strand.
ACTCCACGGAATGGTCTGTTTAGTTTCTAAGGAATAGTTCTATTAGACTTTACGGGATGGACTTTTTAGACTCCACGGAATGGTCTGTTTAGTTTCTAAGGAATAGTTCTATTAGAGTTTACGGGATGGACTTTTTAGACTCCACGGAATGGTCTGTTTAGTTTCTAAGGAATAGTTCTATTAGAGTTTACGGGATGGACTTTTTAGACTCCACGGAATGGTCTGTTTAGTTTCTAAGGAATAGTTCTATTAGAGTTTACGGGATGGACTTTTTAGACTCCACGGAATGGTCTGTTTAGTTTCTAAGGAATAGTTCTATTAGACTTTACGGGATGGACTTTTAGACTCCACGGAATGGTCTGTTTAGTTTCTAAGGAATAGTTCTATTAGACTTTACGGGATGGACTTTT